>JAOEFI010000007.1:21148119-21161524 GCA_034621735.1 Anopheles plumbeus | reverse complement strand
TGACACATTAAGCCTTCGTTTATTTTTCGGGAATAAACGATATTTTTCTCGATTCTCGGTAAAACGAGTGATATAAAATACTATGCGGAAGCGTGTGTTCATCATTCGGCTGATAAATCACGAACATATCGCTATATGGACGGAAGATAAGCATGAAACACTGGTTCTCCAGAGCCGAAGAAACGTGACAAATAATCTTTTAGCAATCGAACGATGAAACACTTCTGTTACGAAATGATTCACCATCTACTCCGAAAAGTAGCTTCGCATTTCAACACATAATAAGACACATATTTCCTACTCAGTTTTTCGATTGTCGTGAAATTACACATTATATCCGAACTTTCTACGTCCAAGCGACGTTTCGTAGACTCACCTGGCTTGCTAGAGCAGCCAAAATGATGACAAACATGCTGACACCAACTGGTAGACCTTTTACTTTCATGTAGAATACTCCCTCCCCCGTATCAGAATCAGCACAACCTCGCGAGCACGTCACAACTACATCGACTCGCTGCGAAACTTGATATTGCCTGTTTTGGAACGGAATTTACGAAAATGAACATGTTTTCTCAATAAAACCGGTATCACCAAACCAATCATGGGGTACCGGTGGGCCGGGACAGTGTTCCATGCTATAGTCACGTTATCATGCTGCCATTCTTACAACCTGTAAATCAACGGACAATGCATCTTCCCCTAAGCAGTGGTGGATAAGTGGTTAAGGCGTCTCAGATATTCAACGACAATGTTGGCACCGTCGGCTTGGTGCCAACGGGTTAAACGGAAAAGTGCATCGCTTTCCAAGAGCTCCTCCAATGGAGGAGTTATAGAAGATTGCATTTTAGATGGCGTTAACACTGCTTCATAATTGTCGAATGACCTGTTATGAAGAGGACATTACATCGCTGCTTCCGATCTGGTCGTTTTCAACAGTGTTGATCTGAAGAAGGAAGCACAAAAAGACTAGTTATTGTAGAGAATCGTAGTAACTAATGAATAAATAATGAACACATCGAATGGCCGACTTCTTCCAGTGCACGGTTTGAAATAAAGACTTTTAGCTTTGCTATAAAAGCTCTCCCAAGCTCCACTAATAGTGTTGCTATACAAGAACCTCTCCCAAGCTCCCAACCATGATGCGTAAAGGCCTTTTATTCGATTCATTTTTCATTCCATTCAATCAAACGATTTTCTATCCATTTTTCCAATGATTTTCCATTATTGAGAACGCAATGATGTTGAGAGTTGGTTCTTCTTCTTTCGTTTTCTTAACGATTTTTCTATGACTAGTTTTCATCAGTGTATCTCTCTAGTTTTTTCTGAGACAGAGCAAAACTTTTCCCAACTGAAATATTGAGGTTTGAAAAAGGTTTCTAACATATCCACATGTGTATATTTGGCTGGACTTGTGTTCGCAGATTCTAGATCTGTATACCAAGCATTTTGAGAATTTCTATTAAACCTTCTAGCGAAATCTGGATGTTTAAAAACCAGGGTTTAACCGATGCGCCAATTCGATGTTTGTCCCAATATTTTCAGGGTCATAATGGGTGAAAATTTTCCTAGTTTTTACAGGTTCATTAATCACAATGGTTCAGATTTATCTTAATCAGACTAATCAACCAGATGGCAACTATGATTTGATCGGAAACATAGACAGAGTTGGAAACCATTTGTTCTAAAGCATATGCTATTACCGTCTGTATGTAAAAAGTTCAGCTCATTTTCAAAGTAACAAGTAGGGTAAAATTCAATGTGAGATGGTGTGCAATTGACCATATCTCACGTACCATGCAAAACATACTAAAGCATGTATAATAAAACTAATAACAAAAAATGGAAGCAAATTTTGACATTTATCTTCCAACCCGTATATGTGTGTATACATATGTGTTGCACCGTTCTAGTGGCGCAATCGCCAGTACAAGTAAGGGCTCGTCGTCGACGACGAGTCAGTGCAAGTCGATGCTTTGAGCCGATCAGAGCCAGACCGTCACTCCTCGGATGAGGATCGCACTCGTTCGCCGGAAACTAGTGTATTCAACAGTGGGATCGCGCTCGATCTCCCGCCATTTATCGGTGTTGATTAGTCTACTTCACACATCCCCGTTCGCGCTCTTTCTGTCGCTGCGCGGTTCATTCGCCTTTGGGCCGATCAAACTGGCCGGAACCGGCACGAATCTTCTTTTAGTCACTCTGGCCGCGCGGGGCGAGCCCCGTTGATTACAGTGTGCTCACAGGCGTTCTGTTAAATTTGATTACTGTTTCTGCGGTCGTGCGTGCGTGAATATCTGCTTTTTCGTCTGCTGTGCGTCTCCAGAAAATTGTCATCAACAATGAGTGCAAAGGAAGAAATGCACGGGCAGACAGTGAGAAGCCGTCGTTGCCGACGAACTCATCGTTTGGGCGATGCAGTAGGTAATTATTAAGTCGAAACTAAAATAATAAAAACTTCTAGTAAGCAAGTTCTGCACATTCCACAAGGATATCAAGGAACTAGAGACATGTTCTACACCTATTCGAAGTGCTCACATTGATAAACAATTGCTGGCTAAGAAGGGAAGAGCAAACTTGGTTCACATGCATTCCAAGATTATATACAAAGTTGATCATTGGAAAACCAACACAGAAGAACAATTCGTTCTTAATACATTTGAGATTTTACAATGTTGTACAGTCTACCGCCAACGGGATACGCTCGGTAATTAGCATACAAGAGATAACTGCAAGGTCGAATGAAGGATTTGATTTATCTTTTTACAGTCATACATGAAGTGCCAAATTTTGTTTCGACGAATTAACAAGTCACATCAAATCAATCGTCGGCGGATTAATGCATTACGAGAATATTACAAAAAAGGGAATGTTCCGTGTTGCTGCCCACAAAACCCCGGAAGATTTTTAGCTCTTCTTACATCGTCCGTGCTATTACAAGGTGATCCCGGCTAGTCTCAACGTTTCTTGAAACCGGTTCGCATTTTTATTTTTCGCTCTGTACAGATGGCAAAATGGATGTTTAAACAGCCACATTTGGTGGGACAAAACTTAAACACACCAATTCCGTGAAGTACCATTACTTTCTACCATCTTCTCTTATCTTTCGGGCATAGTGTGAATACCATCGATACCATGTCTGGGGAATACAACGGGTGCTGTAAAACTTCCCTTTTCGAGATCAGCATTGTCATGCAAAAGGATAATGGATTCATGCCATTGCATACTGCGACCGCATTTTGTTGATTTTTTAGTTTAATCGCTATAATTGTTGAGTGCAATCGACTGATGCTGTGTTTGAAAAGTGTTTTCTTCGGGAGGTTCTACAACTGCAACCTTCGCTCTCAGTAGCTGTTTTTTCAGGACTCGGAATAAAATACCAATGTTGCATTGCACTTTTCACATTTCCCTGCTACAGCATGCCTTGTAAAACAGAGTGATTACTTAAATGTTCACCATCCCCCTTTACGTACTGATCTTCATTTGAAATTCAATGCCAATCGCCCTTTGGACCTAAGTATAGCAACAACCTGTGCGACAATTCATTGAAATGCGCGATTCAATACCTTCCCTTCCGAAAGCTCACTCGCCGTGATCTTGATCTCGATCTCGAGATAAACTGCGGTCCACGAGAAAACGCAGTTCTGAACGATAGTTTTAATGCCGCTCTTGAAATAGATCCGCATCGGTCTCAATAATGAGCTGTAATTGGCCAGTCTGATTAAATTTACTGGAAAGGAATGATGTAATACTATCCTTTATCAATTTTCATCACTTGGAAATGGATATCGACGTGGTTTACTCACAGACTTCACTTATTACAGTTTATTAACCCCGGTATTGTATCCAATCCTTTGAATGACGCCATTTGAAATCAAACTCTTTGATTAACCCTAGGAGAAATCATCCAACAATGATATCTACAATGCCCCCTACGTTGAACAAACCGCGTTCTCTGTGAAGCGGTAAGAGTTCACATTTAAAGAGTGCTTTGTAAACAAAACACAAGTCACATTTTTTCACCAGCACCTGCAGTAGGTGGTGCTATTTATTTCGCGGGTTTCAATACCTTCATGTCCACGGGAAGCTTTGCAAATGCAGCGAAACCTTGATAGAAAAGTGGGTTAACATGGTTGCAGCAGGGGGCCAACCAAGATAAGGACACTCCACATAAGCGTAGCGTTTACCGATCGCACAGGGTGGCATCGTCCTGAGAAAACGGCTCAGGTAGCTTCGATTACACGATTTTGTAACCATTCCCCCGCCGCTTTGGCGCCGCGAATAGGCCCACGATCTGTTATTTAATAGGCGAAGGCCTCACGATTGTAACATCTCCAATGTGCTATAAACATGTCTAGGGTTCTGCTCCTTCTGGCTTTCTGCCGAGATAGTAACGCGCGACCTCAAGTCACGGCTTACGAGTCCATCGATTTACGATGACATTCTTATCATCAACGCGGTGGTCGATGGAGGAGACGTTGCATGACTCGATAAGAGCACAAAACACATGTACATATGCGTGTACTATCTGGTTGGACTATCGTTTCTCTCCCCCGAAGTCGACCGATAACTTCAGATGGTGGTAGTGATTGTAAGGCCGATGCTAGCCAAAGCGACACCTCACGCAATCGGAAATATCAAACAAATAGTCAGTCATACGATGCAGTGCCCATAGGTAGGAAGAGGCGTCTGAGGTCCGAGTGAAAATCCGTTACTCTGGTTTTATCGAGTTTGTTTCTGGCTGGTGCGTCTGGTCGATCCCGTATGCGCTGATATGCCAGATATGCGTAGAAGAAGCATAATTTGATCAAACGACTCACGAAATATGTGTACCAACCTGCGCCGGTTGAAACGATATCGATAAGAGAGTCTCGTGGTCAAGTTAAGCGCTGCTAGCCGGGACACTCACTCAGCACATCTTACAAACACAACGATGGTGGCTCCATCTGGCGCGGGCGAGCGAAAGCTACTGCTGACTCCTGCCGAGCAGCTGCGACGAAAAAGAACCGAAAAGCTGCGCCGCATTCAGCATGATCATCGGATGCGGGTGATCGTAATCGTGCTGATAGGTAGGAATAAGCTTCTTCTGCGATGAAGAAGACAAGAAGGCTGTGGTAGGGCTGTAAAGCAGGGGCCATTAAATTTATGTGGGGGCGGCTCTGTGAGCCCTATGTTCGAGTCGAGTACACGAAGTCCACAGTATTGGCAAGGTTTTGGCCGCCAAGGCTAGACCGGGGTTAAGTCTGCTATTGGAGATAGGCTTCTAGCTGTCTACTGAGC
Source organism: Anopheles plumbeus (assembly GCA_034621735.1). Classification (NCBI taxonomy): domain Eukaryota; kingdom Metazoa; phylum Arthropoda; class Insecta; order Diptera; family Culicidae; genus Anopheles; species Anopheles plumbeus. The sequence continues at coordinate 21,156,247 of JAOEFI010000007.1, read as the reverse complement.
ACGCGTGTTTACGGGAGGAGAATATCGCGATCATTGGATGCGCATGATCGTGGTCGTGCGGATAGGTAAGAATATGCTTGTCGCAGGCTTTGGAAGAAGCGGAGACAGGATCAGCTAGTTTCGTACACCAGTTTCCTGGAAGTTAAATAAGCGATAATAGCGATAGTGCAAATCAAATGTACAATGGCAAGGCCAGAGGTAACGTGTTATTATCGCAAAACCTATGTCTGGTTTCCGTTTGTAGACATCTTTAAACAATAGCAGCAACTCAGCAAAAGGTGCGCTGACTTTGCAATGATAAACTGGCGAAATCTAACTCCCGTAAACGTCGATCAAGTTTGAGTGCTACCACGTCCAAAATATGTTGCTCCAGGGGCTTCAAATTTCCCTAACCGGGAAAACCAGAAAAGCAAACACCGAATTTCTAGACAACACACAATATCAGCTTACTGGATTGGCTCACATGGCCAATCGCTACTCTGTGATACGTTAGTAGTATTTCAGTAGCCGTCTGAGGCAGTCGGCTCTCCACAGTATTGCACTCGTGTGGCGCATTCTCCCCCTGAAAACGAGAAAATTTATTTACTCGCGTGCGTGGCATAGTTTAAGTCGATTTCAGAGAAGCCAAAAAAATTCCTACCCGCAGGTTCCTTCTTTAGAGGGGTTAGAACCTGTCTGGAGTGAAGAATTGATTCCATAGCGGACTTTATTGAGTGTTGGAAATAGAAACCGTGCTGAATGGACGGCGGAAGAACACAACTGGGAGTAGTAATGCCATGTCAAATGTTGGCTACAGAGTGCATTTCGCCAGTAAACAAAACACCAACAATCAATCATCGGTTGGGTATCGGTAAACCCCTTTCAGTACGCACCTTAAACCGAATATGTTTTCTCCGAAGCAGGAGGTGCTGGATCGTCGTGTCAATGTAGAGCCGCATATTTTGTTCGACCATGTCTGCGGAAGGACTACCCCGCGTAATGAGATTAGCATCGTACGGCGGAAGTGACGGAGACGGTGAAAGTGCCAGTACAGACAAAATTGAAATAAGAGGCATCAATGGCGAGCGTCGCAGAAAGCCGAAACTAATGTTTGCAGGTGATTTTGGAAGAATTAGTCATTCATCTTAAGCTTAAACCAAATCTCACGAACTGGCAGCAATACTCATTTCATGTGAAGCACACGAACTGCTCGGCAAAGTTATTATCGCCCATCATGACGTCAAGTTGTACGCTTAGAACGGATGTTTCTGTTCTAGTTGATGCAGTGCGAACATGAGTTGAAGTGGGGCTTATTGCTTGCGTTTGAAAACCCACGGCGATGATAATATTGCACCAGAATAGCCTGAAGACATTGTGCCCGAATGATCAGTTTGGCGCGAAAACAATCATTCGCTTACTTCATTGGTACCGTGTGCGGTTGAGAGGTCATGAAAGTTGCAACAAACACCTGATAATATGTTTGGGGCGTTATCAGAAGGTGCGTTGAGAGCACTGGCCAAAACCGGTCCTGAATTTTACACAGTCATATTTCAATGTTCTAGCCGGTTCGCCGGTAATATAACAGATTGAGCGCTGATGCTGCCGCATTTATCACCCAGAGAATATAAACATCATCCAGCATTGCTCAACACTGCGCAAACAAATCGCTTAGCTTCTGGCCGGTCTAACAATCGGAGAAATTGTGAGGTTGGGGAAATTGTATCTTTGGCTCAGCTATATACATCGATTGCTCTTCATTCCCTTCCACAGTCCACATAATGGACGCCTGAAATCTGGTAATGTTTACGAGAACTCCCCAAGCCGATAATCGCGATTGACGCCCCGTTGGGAAATTTAAACAGAAGCATAACGGTGGCGCTTAGCACATACAGTTACAGTTTGTTTAGACTATTGTCTATTCATTTCCCATGGATGTACTGATAAAATAAAGCATTATGGAAAAATGCCAGGGAGAGAGAAGAGGAGGGGAATGGAGATTGGGAGTTGAGAAGGGGGATGATAGTATAATTCGTGATTCATCATTCGATGTGAGTGATCACAGGCAGTGTACAAATGTTTCCTCCGAAAACACAACGCACATGTACCGTGATGTGATACGCCAATAACAACGGCTGTGAGGAATGTTGAAGGATAATGGGGAGTGGTGTCGTTGTAATTCCCTTGAACTGTGGCGTTCTAAGTCAACCTAGCGATACCTCACGTGCACTTCAAGTTGCTCGGAGCCGTCCGTCATCTCTAGTGGCTCAAGAGTATTCTACATTAGAGTATTTGAAATTCCACATCCAGAACCATCAAGTGGCTTCATTATTTCAATCCTGCGGTCTTGCGTTGAAATGTCATGCTGCCTTACGATAGACATTGTGTACACCGATAGTGCGCCAAGGCACACAATTTATTCTTTGATGCTTATGCTCGTAACAGATGGATCTGCCACGCTGTACGTAATATACTAAAAAACTGGAAACATTTTACAGTAAACACTTCCACTGTGACGCACCTAGTTTTGGCGACTCCACTCCTTTTTCGACAGGTATCGTTCACGGGAAAGGAGTGGCTACCGCCCATTCCAATGTTCCATGTTCCTTTCCAAATTTTGCCCAGTATTGCGTGTGAAAAAAGTTGCTAAAAAAGTGTAACAGTTTATTGTTTTCAAAAATATGTGTCTACCATTCAATCATCCGTTAGGGCAAGCGAACGGAACTATCACAGCACATTTTTACTTTCCATGACTAATAGCTTTCAACCCATAAACGATCCAGTAATTAGCACGATTTCCAATCGTTCTCGAACTGTTCAGTTGGCAACGGTCAAAATGACCCTTAAATGGCCTGTTCGATATTAGCAAAACGGCGAATTAGCATAATATTCCCGGACCAGATAATATCGTTGGGTTGCACGTGTTGTTTAAAACGTGTTGGCAGAGGAACAGTTCCCTCTGGAAACCACTGAACAATTTGTTCAAGCATTCGACCCTCGATTGCAAATCTTGTAGCGCTTCCGGGGCGAGCCTGTCAATCGTGGACAGCAGAACTGTTTACAAATAACTGAGATCATATTGCGTTGCTCGTATACTAACAGTTCTCTGTTTGTCTTTCACAATCTTTCACGACCTGGATTGCGATGGATGCGCAGTGGTTACTTTCATGGTGATGGGAGTGATCGGCTACATGGTGAACGCAGTGTTCGGAGCAATGTACACCTCAGGAAATGAATCCTCGTCGGAGGGGCTGCTCTACCCGGTGTAAGTTGATGTATTTTCCAACCTGAAGATGACGAATCATTCTGATAAATGCTATCCGCTCTCCTCCCTGTACCGTACTCCATCCTGCCAACTGAAGTGAATCGGAAACACGGGAGCTAAAGACGTTGGACGGTATGTGGAACTTCGTGCGCTCTGATAGCAACAACCCATCGCAGGGCATTCGGGAGAAATGGTTCAACGACAATCTGGCCCGGTTCCGGAAGACGATCGATATGCCGGTCCCCAGCAGCTACAACGACATCACGGAGGATGCGGCTCTTCGCGATCACGTTGGAACGGTTTGGTATGACCGGACGTTTTTCGTCCCCAGGGCGTGGGGGAAGAGTGGCGATCGTGTTTTCATCCGTTTTGGGTCCGTGCACTACGATACGATAGTGGTACGTTGGCGGGGAAGGTCAGGCGTTGGAGGATGTAAACGAATTATGTTTTACTATTGTATTGCAGTGGATCAACGCAGTGCAGGTTGCAAAGCATGAAATAGGGCATCTCCCGTTCGAGGCGGAGGTCACGAAGGTGCTGAAATACGGCGCGGAGAACCGTGTAACGGTGCTGTGTGATAACGTGCTGCTGCAGGTGACGATTCCTCAGGGAAAGGTTGACAATCAAGCCATGTAAGATTACAGATATTTTAGCCTGCTCACAAGTTTAAAAACGGCTCCGATTTCCCCACAGTGACAACGGCGTTGAGTTGGTCCAATCGTACACATTCGATTTCTTCAACTACGCCGGCATTCATCGGTCGGTCGTTCTCTACACGGTGCCTCAAGTTTACATTCGGGACGTCGTGATCCACACAGGATACGAGGAGAATGAAGGTCACGTAGACTATCAGATCGTTACCAGCACGAACGATACCGAGCACTTGCAGGTGACGGTAAAGCTGTTCGATCGAAATGGAACCGTCGTTAGCACGGAAACCTCTGAAGCGAATCTTCAGGGAACGGTCCTCGTTCCAGAGGTGAAACTGTGGTGGCCGTATCTGATGCATCCCGAGCCAGGGTACCTTTACACGATGGAGATCACACTTGGAAAGACGAAGTCGAACGAAACTCCATCTGCCGGTGGGGATGGTGCCGCTGACACGGTGCTGGATGTCTATCGAATGAAGATTGGCATTCGGACGCTGGAGTGGAATAACACCGCGTTCCTCATCAACGGCAAACCGATTTACTTCAAAGGCTTCGGACGTCACGAGGATTCCGATGTAAGTTCATACAGCGAGTGGTCGAAGAGCATGTACTGCAATCGTCTACTCCTTACAGATACGAGGCAAAGGACTAGATTTAGCGTTACTTACCAAAGACTTCAATTTGCTCAAATGGGTTGGTGCCAATGCGTACCGAACGTCTCACTACCCCTACTCTGAGGAAAGCATGCAATTCGCCGACGAGCACGGAATCATGATCATCGACGAATGTCCTAGCGTTGACACCGAGTAAGTCGTAGGAAAAGACGTCGTGAATTCAATACGATGGAGTTTCCTATTGAAGATACAGCCCAACCAATCTGACAACCGAATCGTTTACTTTCCCTGAAAAAGGAACTACTCGCAGATTCTGCTACAAAAACACAAGTCTAGCATCGAGCAGCTTATCCACCGCGATCGTAATCACCCCAGTGTGGTGATGTGGTCCATCGCCAACGAACCCCGCACAGGGAAACTGGAAGCCGATGCATACTTTTCCGCGGTGGCGCAGTATACGAAGAAATTGGACCCCGCGCGACCTATAACGGCCGCTATTGCCATCAGTGTGAACGACGACCGTGCGGTGAGTATTATTTTCATGAGTAGCAGGCAAAAAAAAATATCTTCAGATTTCGCAGCCGGTAGGATTCGAACCTACGCTCCCAGAGGGAATCTGATTTCGAGTCAGACGCCTTAACCACTCGGCCACGACTGCTTGATGTTTGCAGGTTGCCAAACTACCCATTTAAACTAGCGAGCTCTGCGCATCTATGTCACTCACTGTTTACTTTGCTTTCGCATTCGCACACAGGCTCAACATTTGGATATTGTCAGCTTCAACCGTTACAACGCATGGTATTCCAACGCTGGTCGACTCAACATGATCACTAACCGGGTGATGGAAGAAGCTCAAGCGTGGAACAAAAAGCACAACAAGCCGGTCCTGATGTCCGAATACGGTGCTGATTCGATGGAAGGACTTCATATGGTATGGAGACTAATCTAGAATTTTTCTCAACCCACTTTACAGCACTCTCCCATTTGTTCCCATCCATAGCTTCCCGCGTACATCTGGTCGGAAGACTATCAGACACGCGTGTTCAGCCAACACTTCAAAGCATTCGATGCGCTTCGGCAGCAGCAGTTCTTTATCGGCGAGTTCGTGTGGAACTTTGCTGATTTTAAGACGGCCCAAAGTAAAGACAAATTCCACAACGGCGACCCAAAACGTCACGACGACGAAGCTAACGACTTTCCGTATCTTACAGCGTACACCCGTGTGGGTGGAAATAAAAAGGGCATCTTCACACGCAACCGGCAACCGAAAGCCGCTGCTTATCTGTTGCGGCAGCGGTACCACGCACTAGGTGAGCTGGGCAAAAGCTACCTGCCAGACGATCTGTTTTTGTACACCGCTCCCGAAAGCAACCTGCTGTTCAGTGAGTGCACTGAGCTGTAAACTGCACCCAAAAAGCTAGGCTAAGATACAAAGAAGTATTCGACAATCTTTTGTAATGTTTTCTACCATTAAGTGTTGCAATATTACATTTTCGTAGACTGAGTTGTCCAAAAACTTACACGTGTTTAAATTCGTATAGATCCCGGGAGAGAAATGGTAGAAGTTGACTGTTTGGATATTGAATTGCCATTCATGAAATGTCCTACTCGTTTTAAACCATAGCACCTTCGCTACCTACGATGTTGAAGATTTGGGAACACTAATTCGTCTAGATGATTTTCGTTCGATTCTTTTTCGGATGGTTCAACGATTCGGAGACACTCGTCCGCAAATTCCACGAAAAGCGGTTCCATCATTGCCACTCGTAATGCAGTCATCCCGTCCCGAGCGTTGTCAACATCCTTCAGCAGCTGTCGTAGGTGTGGATTGTGCAGGAGGTTTTTCAGGTGTTCGCTTTGTCCTACGGTTAGTTCGTGAATGAGTAGGTTACATACGTATATTCAATTGACTGTGTTTAAGATGACTTACCGAGCAGGTCTAGCTTTTGTGTTGGCACTGTATCCACAGTGGCAAAAAGAATGGTTTTCTTCGGAAAACGGTCCTCGTGGAACGCAGTTGCTGTGGCTGCTGCTGGTTCGCATGGGTGCTCTTGGTGTGTCTTGTAACATGTGACTGAACAGCTGCAACGATAGTGTTAATCTTTACTACCCATCGTGAACATTACACGTACCTTGCCCATCTGCTACTTACTAAGCGATATTACACGTTTTACATTTGTATTTCCATTCGTTTTTGGTACAAATTTCACACTTAACATCCATTCTTCTGGCTTCTTCGACACGCTTGAGAGTAATCAAAACATATTTGTTCCGGTGACAGTTTCTGTTTTGACAGTTCTTCCGTGCTATAATTATTGCACTAATGGAAGTTTCGCAGTATACCGCTAGAGGTCAGTGTAGCGGATATTTTGAACATGCAAAGGTATGCATTTCTTGTTGCTCCAAAGCACCTTAAAATACACTGTAAGCCGTTTGTTACATGCAATCCGAGAGATAAAACAGTAATAATATAGAAATAAGAAAATGCGCGAATGTTGACAAGAAAATTAAGAATTTTGTGCATAAAAAAACCAGCCTATTCAAGTACTGCTGTTGGCATCCTCTCCAGCACCGCCCCAGTGGCCTAATGGACAAGGCACCGGCCTCCTAAGCCGGGGATTGTGGGTTCGAGTCCCATCTGGGGTAAACATAGCAACGCTTTTTTGTTCTTTTTTCATATTGAATATGAAATGAAATTTGATCTTACATTGAATTTATCATTCAATATGCATCAGCCGTGATACACAGCAGACGTGTCCGGTGATTTGAGATACTTTTTTTAGCGTGTTTTAAATTAAGCGAATGTTACGGTAGCAAACAAGATTTAATTTTTGTTTTGGGTTTGTGAAAGCTAGCACAAACGAGACGTTTCTCGGATGTGGCCGTTCCTCGACGCAACGCGCAGGTGAACCGCTTCAGAAGCGGCGATGTCCTCATGGCGCTGATTGATCCTGAAGCGGAGTTGGCTGAAAGTCAAGTCTTTCGTTGATGTATTGACCTATAGCAGCAGAAAGGTGCAAAAGAAAAGGTCGCTCGCTCGCTGGTCTCCTTGTCTCCTTGGCTTGTATGTAGTAGTAGATGACTTTTTGGTGCCGGATATGCCACAGCCTACGGTACAAGGTGCTGCGTGCTCGCATTGCGTAATCATCGGCGGGGGTACACAACCGGCATAGGGCCGTGCTCATGATCGGTACGCAATGATAATAGACACGCAATCGTCGATCGCGGCGCGTTATGCAGACGTGTCAAGCGTGTTATATCGTTTTGCGTCACGGTGCAAAACGTTGACAAATTGAGTTGTTTGGGGATAGTTCGGACCCTTGATTTGCTTCCGCTTTCTTTCGGATTCCTCCTACCTGCCCGCTTGCCATGAATTGAAGGTTGTGGTCAATTTATGACCATCGTCAAGAGTCGACGGATGTTTCGTTTTGCCACTGGTGGCCATGGCGGAAACGCACCCCCTGACTGAGGGAGGGACCGGGTGGACCATTGCTTCCGTTGGTAGTAACTCCGTTGCTTTGCGATTATGTATTGTATTGGGCATTTGGGGACCAATTAATTACAATTGCAAGAAACCGAAAAAAGTTGGCCCTGGCCGAAGAGGAACCTCTTTGTGCGATTAA
>JAOEFI010000007.1:21133357-21148019 GCA_034621735.1 Anopheles plumbeus | reverse complement strand
GGGGACCAATTAATTACAATTGCAAGAAACCGAAAAAAGTTGGCCCTGGCCGAAGAGGAACCTCTTTGTGCGATTAATCGAGTGTGAAAATAATTGCCTCCGTTTCTTTCGAGAAATCAGATTCGCTTTAATATCTACTTTAAACCGGTCGGGCGTGGTTTGACACGCTCCGTTTGATGTGTGGCCCGGTAATGCACCATCCCCCGAGGCTCCGGGGCTCTATGAAATCTCTAAGGCTTTGTCAAAACATCTGCCTTTGTATGCAAATGGCCATCGATCAAATATGGTTCCTGTTCTTTCTACACCTGCAACGGACTGAAGGAGATAAAAAAATGGCTAGCACATCTCTACTAATCCATCATCGGTTTACCAGAGGCAAAATCAAACCATCTGCATCCCCCGGGGGCCATTTTTCAGTCCATCAAACTTCGATGGTGGCGCAGAAAGATGCATTCGCTTGGTATGGAGCCTGGTGGCGAATATATTTAGATACCGGGCAAAACTTGCAGCCCGAAAAAACTAGGCCGAATGGTGTGGACGACGACAATCAACGTAAAGTTGTGTGATCACCCACCCATACCTCGCGCGGAGTCATTCTTGCGCGATTTCCACTCCAATGGGTTCCACCGTTCGTAAAAAAACCAAGCTACGGAAAAACGTGTCATCACACCCCACCACAGCTTCAGTGCACTGTTTGGTCCATGGCAGGTGTACATCAAAAGGACGCTTTGGCTTTCCTTCCCGGTGCGCATCCGTCGTCACGTTCACAAAAACGACACAAAACTTTAAACCCGTCCATCAATCTATTGGGGCTACGAGCCCTTTCGGGTTTGGGCCCTCCTATCACCAACCCTTGATCGCCATTTTGTTTCAATTAAAACCTAGTGCGCCCACAAATGTCGCGTAATGAAAAATGATGCAAAAATAGAAGAGTGGACTCGAACTAGCATCGTTTACTTTCCCTTGAAAAGGAACTACTCGGGGATTTTGCTTTAAAAAAAACAAGTATGTCATCGAGCAGCAACTTCGACCGTGCGGTGAGTATTTTCATGACCCATGACCCAAAAAAAGATATCTAAGCGATTTCGCAGCCGGTATTCGAACGGGATTCGAACCTTACATGGCGAAAAGCAAAAAAAAAGTTTTCTATGTAATTTCGCAGCCGGTAGGATTCGAACCTACGCTCCCAGAGGGAATCTGATTTCGAGTCAGACGCCTTAACCACTCGGCCACGACTGCTTCATGTTCACAGGCTGCCAAACTAGTTATTTAGACTGGCGAGCTCTGCACATATGTATTATTCATTGTTTCCTCTGCTTTCGCATTCAAACACATGCTCAACACCTGGACATTATCAGCATCAACCGATACAACTTGTGGTAAACACACACACAACACAACACACAGTAAAGAAAAATTCCAACACTGCGGCATAAAAGGCCAAGCCGACGAAACTAACGTTTACCCCACCCTTGCTGCATACGAGCTCTTTTAGGTTAACGGTTGCTTCCACCAAATGCGGATCGCCATTAACTTTTAGTTTAAAACTAGTGTATCCACAAAAGTCTCGTTTTGAGAAAAAGTTGCTGACGCAAGAACCGAAGGGAGGACCCAAACCTTCAACTAAATTATTGTGGCATTGTAGGGCATGATTGCTGCAACAATGGTCGCTGCGCAGTGTTGATGTTTCGAGCATGATTTCGAACGACCTACATCTTTGTAATACGCAGAAAGAACAGGAAACATTATAGCGAGCAGGTGTACAAGCGGCTCGTTGGTCTAGGGGTATGATTCTCGCTTCGGGTGCGAGAGGTCCCGGGTTCAATTCCCGGACGAGCCCAAGTGGATAGAGAAACTTTTTTTTCTTTTTTCCATCTTTTCTCTCTTTCCTTGCCCTTGTGTGTGTCCACGTCCACTTGTGTTTTTGCTTCCTCCACACGTTGCCTGTGCGAAGTGTGGAGCTTTTACTTTTCTGTTGTATCCGGTTATGGATTCCGACTGTTGCGGGAAGCTTTTTTTCTCCATTCCTTTCGACTCACATAACCCTTTCACACAACCCGGTGACACAATTTTCTATTTCCCTTCCCCCGCCTTCGCAGCTACGGTGGCTGAACGACCGTCGCAAGGTCGTCGCACGCACCTCAAGGTATCGCGGAATGAAACCCGAGAAAGAGTGCGCAGAAGAGCCTGCGGACACACACTTCCGTCGCTTCAGGGCTCGCCGGTTCCGGGCTATGCTTTGCACGTTTTCTTTGCGCACTTTCTTCGCGCCGACAACATGGCTCCATTCATTTGGGAACGGAGCTGGATTAAGGGAAGGGAATGTGGGGTGTGAATTGGTGAGGGCAGAAGAGGCGAAGATTTGTGGACGGCGGTGTGCGTACCGTGAATGGACTTTGCCGCGCATGTAAATCAAGTAGGATGGACATGGAATACCTTTCCCATAGGGAAGACGAAGGTAACGCCGGACGCCGCGGAAGGGCAGGCAAAATGAACTGTGCCAGGTTAGCTGCGCGGTTCCGTTGGAGATCTCTCGAGAGATATTCACTCACATTTCACAGCTCGCGCACCTACTGCACTCACCAGTCGCGACGGTTTACGATTACGCGGTTACGTGATGGGGTTCGTATCTTCTTCCCTGCTTTCCTCAGTCTTTTGATTTTTTTAAATTCGCCTTCCCGCATTTTTTGTGCCACTTTGCCTACTTCAAGCCCCGTCATTCCTCGATTTTAAGTTTGGCGAGTAGGTGGCAACAGGGGCCCTCGATTGGCATCCCGGATGTGGCCTTTGGGGTGTCCGCTGCGCGCCGTCTCTCGACAGGTGAAGTGTGGTCGGCACGCGATCGCGAACGCACTTTATGCCCAACAGAATAATGCACCGAGAGCACCGAGGAGGGAAAAAACAAACACACTATTGTGTTTGGCAAACTTGCCGTCACACAAAATAAAACGAACATCAAGCGATAGGCCAGTTTAAAATATTAGATGTCGCGCATGTTTGGTTTATCATTAGCATGTCGGGGAACCCCACGGAAGAGATTCATACAAAATAGTAGTTTTTTAGGGCAATTCGAGAAAAATGTGCGCAAAAGTGGAGAGACTGAGGTGCCAACATGAAGGATTCATAAAGGAGATGGAAAAAATGTCTCGAAAATAATCGGGAAGGAACCTCTAATAAAATATTCATGGGTGAAACTTCAAGGACCTATCCTTCACTGCAGGGATGTTACAGAAAGCCTAACGATTTGAAAGCTGCCAGGGGGTGGCTGTAATGAGCTTCAAGGTGCTTTTTTTACAGGCGTTTCGATAGTGCTTCCAGTGGTGCAGTGCCAGACCCTGAATACTGTAAACCGCTCTTTGTAATTATTTAAATCCAAGCCATAAACTTACACTAAAACACACCCGGCTACCTGGGCCCAAACCCTTCTTCGCCGCTGCCCGGACAAGCGTAGAGGATGGGAACGGCTGCGGTGCGAGCGTCTTGAGATAAAAATGTGCCAGGGTTATAAAACACAGAACAAATGGGCGGCCGACGTGAAGTTTTTGATTTTGATCACACAATCCTTGCCGGTACGCAGGTTTCCACCGCTTCCGGGCACCAGCTTCGGCGATCGTTGGAGATATAACATAGCTGCAGTAAATCTGCAGCCACGGACGGCCAGGGAGATGTGTGTAAGCTGCACGATTTGATTTGTGAATGCGTAACTTGCCCAAAATCTACGGCTTCCGGTGTCGGGTTCCATTGGGTGCAACATTGCAACGAGCTCGGGGTCTATGTGCCACCACGACCGAGCACACCAGTGGAAAATCTTCTCCTGCCGGGGGAAACTGTGTTCCCCCGGGAGGATTTTAATCTCAGGGAATGCGGGAAGCCCATCCCCCAGCTCTCTTGGCTCGGTTCCACGGGGAGCGCACTCCCATTGGCTTCCTGCTCGCTTAACAGTGTGTGTGTGCGTTGCGTTCCTCTCCATCGTGTGGACGGGTCTCGCATCGTGGGGTTTGGGGACGTATTTGACACGGTTTTGCAGTGGGAACCTTCTGGCACCCAGAAAAAAAAATGCAAGAACATTCCGGTGGAAGGGAGATTTATCGCATAATATCGCAAACCAGAAGAATTCCCTCCTGATCTCCTTCGAGGATAATGGTTGATGCTGGGGCAGCTCGGGCAGAGGACAAGGACCTCCTCGTTAGTGGATTTGGTCGTAAGTTGCAGTTCGCCTGTTTTGCCGAAGCAGCGTGTACAAGCGAGGCCCTTTACTTTAGGTTGACTGTGTATTGTATGGCCCAAAACTTAAGCCTGAAACCATGGAGTCCTAGAGCTGGAACCGCCAGCGAAAGGACGCGCTTACCAGGACAATGTGCTCGGGAGGATAGCTATTCGAGGCCGGACTTATCATACAACTATTTTTTATTGCGAGACAAGCGAAGCAAAGGAAAACAGCCGTACCTACCTCCCTTCCTGATGCACAGGACGACAAGGTCCTGTTTACGACTTACTGCAGCGTTTTTCTTTGACCACCCAGCCGAAAATCGAGCCAACTACTACCGCTGTCCTCCGTTGCGTGATGGTTTTGTTTGCTCTAACACGCAAAAATATGTGTTTGTGTTCCTCTGTTCGCGTGGAATGCGTGCGTGTGTTTTGCACTGCAGATTTTCAATTTTCCCAATGCAGATAAGGCGAACCGGTGGCCGAGGGTTAGTGATGGGTATCCTGGTTTTTTGCCGCTGTGCCTCCCAAACCGTCTCCGTAGGCCTCCGTTCTTCTCCACCCCTATCCCCGGGAAAAGGAAAAAGAAGTTAACGTTGTGTGGCACGGCAGAGCCTGGAAGATGGAAGGATGCATGACTCCATCCGGCGGTGGTTGTGGCAAAGTGGCCAGGGATTAATGTGACAACAAAAAAGGCAACAATGTGTGCGAAAGCAACAAGAGGGAGCCTTGGGGAACAAATGTGGAGTAAATATTGACCTATATCGCTGACGCGGCCACCATCCCTCCGGGGCTCCCGGGAGGTTGACCACAATCGGCGGGGTTACGGGCATGTCGATTTTGTTCTGTTGGTTTTTCCCGGATTTTATCTTATTTTTTCTTGGCACCCGACTTTTTCACTCCTCACTACTTCGACCGTGGCCCGAAACTCGTTAGCGGATTGTTTCATTTCTGCCCTCCGCTGGGTCCTATTCGGGAGCGCCGTTGTCGCGTCCATTTTTATCCACTCCGCGCTGGCCATAAATTTATTTCGCTTTGAGGACCTTTGAGTTCTTCGAGCTGTTATTTTATTTCGCTTTGAGGACCATGCAGCAGCGGCCCTTCGAGGGCTTACGGGAACCACTGATTTCGTCTCCATCGTGGCTAATACGGTAGTACCTATCTAGTGGGCTGCTGTGAAGCTGGAACTGAAAATCACAAACGTCCTTTGCATCGCATGATGCAGCATCACGACCTTCCCACCGTGGGTCACGATCGGAAATGGCGGAAAAGTCGAAGGCCCGGCGGATCACAGCGAGCCATGTGGGTGAACGTGGCAAACCTTCATGACACCACGTTTTTGTGGGCGTGCCACGCAACTGATGCCGCTCGGCATGGTTGGACATTTTTCTGACCCTGCAAGCCACGACCTACTGGATCTATCATCACCTCTCTGCTCCCGGATCGCAGCGGGTGCGCGGTGAGAGGTGCGAGGTGCGAAGGACTTTCGCAATGAAATATTGGGAAAAATGATAACCACAGTCGCGTGGTGACAGTGGCCAGGCGTGACAAAGTACGGTGGTCCTTCGGTGTCTCCTAACCCTCACCCACGCTTCGTTCGGTTATCGGGGGGAACGCTCTGTTTTTTTTCCCCTCCCGACGAGGGTGGGCCATGACACCTGTTTTATGTTTGCTGCTGCCCTCGCTGTTATCGCTCTTGGCCCGTTCTGCATTTTTCCCGTAACGCAGCACGTGCGCAACCCATTGTAATGCCGCATTTCAATCGCTCTATCGTTCGCGGTATGCGTGCCCTGCTGTCGGCGAGATTTGGGCTGCGTTAGCAAATAAATTATAAAATGATGCAACAGAACAGCAACCGAACCCACAGGTCGGCGAGGGGTGGCGGGACGGGGAAATTGATACAGGTTATTTTTTTCACCAAGAGTTGGATCGACTTTTTTCCGTACCCCAACAGAGAGCAGTATCCCGAAACACCGCGATGGGTCTAGGTGCGGTGGCTAGATAAACACCGTTGGGCGAGTATCCTTGCCCGTGGCTTTTGAAGTGACCCGATCGGTCTGCGGTCGTTCTTGGTATTTAAAAACCAGCTGTCAACAAAGGAAAAACACATTCTGTCATTGAATTGCGGCAAATGATTGCGGTCTACTTTTTGTTTTTCGTCCCCCCGTGTCGATGGCCGTTTCCAGCCAGGACCTCCCATGTGACGGCATTCGGAGTCCGTGGCATAAAAATACAACGATCGCAATCGCGGAGATGAGAGATTTTTAACGGCTGGACACACAATTTGATAAATGACCATGACGCGTGTGCTGTGGGCTTATCGTTGACGTTTTGTACGATCCACACGCAGATAGTTTTATTTATGGTCGGACGGAATGGCGTCGGTAACAGGCGTGGCGTAAATGCGTCTGAGACTGAGCGCTCGATGTTATGTGGCGAATCATTTGTGCTACATCAATCGAACTAAGCCCGGAAAAGTGTAGCTCATTAATAAATACTGCGAGCTAACAAAGTGAAAATGTAGCAAAGTGAAAAAAAATCGCAATCACATTGCGATACTAGCATAATCTTTCATGCTTACATATGTAAAGATAAGGCCAAATGCGTTACGATTCAATATTGTGGGCATATCCTTTTAGTGCACTTTCAAAGTGCACAATAAGCACCAATATGTTTTTTCCGCATTCAATTTAAGTTAATTAGGAATAGTTTTCCGAAATGAATAAATAATGACTCAAATGAATGGGCGATATGATCAAAGGCTTAGGAAATAAAATACATTAGAATTTCACTTCGAGTTGATAGTCTCGTCATGCTTTCTTTTATTACGCTCCGTTTCAGAGAGAATGACTGACATATAGTAGCCGACGAATGAACGAATTGGAAATAAAACCGAATTTGGAACCAGAGTTGGAACATTTATTTAGCAGAAAGGAAACCTCTGAGCTTCTTTTTGCTGATCGCCAGAAATAACGGCCTCCTTTCATTACGCTTTTCTTGCGTTCAAGAACTCAATCCGATCAGATCTGCTGCGGCACTAGTTTGATGTTCGTCCCATTAGAAATTCTGCGCGCGATGTCTTACCGTCAGAATGTCCGTATCCATTTCGCGTGAATCTAGCTCCGCTAAGGAGATTGATGCAGTGGCCTAACACGGCTCCAAATCCTTCGTTCAAGGGTTCGACTTGTTTCCCTCGTCGCTCGAGTGGAGATAATTATAGTAGTAGTGAAGCTGCAGAACGTGGATAGCGTAGTTATTTATTCCGTTTGTAGCGACCGCTTTTAGATTTTTGACCCTTCGTAAAGTGTATGAACGGAAGACCAGCAGAGACATTTCGAAAGCATTAGACTGGGCTGTATTCAGCGCTCGTCCCATCAAGTAGAGCGTAGGGCTTGAGAAAACCATTTTCACCACTGGGTGGACATAAAAGTTATGTATTGGTAAGCAGGAGAAAGGGCCGAAGTTGTATGTGATAAGCAAATTCACTCTATCCGCTTACTATCCACTTCCATCCGTGAATCCATTGGAATCCGAATACTTATATTGCAAGATGCGAAGGGCAACAGTTTCGCCTTGCGGCAGCATAAAAACTCACATGTGACCTGACTCATATGAAGTGCGGAAAGCCAAGCCCTATTGTTCGATCCATGCGAGAACGTAGAGTTTCTTTTTATTTTGTTTGCTCGATGATTGGAATTTTGATCATCTCCACAACTTACTCGAAAAGCGGCCCGGGGAGGACCGTTCCAGATTTTGCATAGGCAGAGTGGCTTCAAAGTTTCTCAGAACCGTTGGCACTGGCGAGCCTACGTTGCCCATTGCCAACCGCGTCATGCCCTTTGCTCCGTACCACCCGTTTGCCAAATTTTCTACATGGGAAAATGGCCATAAGAAAAATTCTAACGAATAGAACCAGCGGAGAATACATAAGAAAGTTTAACCGGAAACAAGGCACGTAGCCGGCCCGGTGGCGACAGTTTCCAGTGAGCTATCTCTTACCAAACCTTCACCCAAGTGCAATAGCTCCATCTGCGAGGCGGCATGCTACGCTTTTCCCCGGAACGGGCCGAACTCCCTGCCCACCGGGGGGTTTTGCGTCAATTTCGTATTTCGAACAGATGAATGCTACTCACCCTACTCCACCCCAGTGTGGATCAGGGTGGTGCATAAGGGCACCGCCGAAGGGATAAATTGATTGTTGTAAGGCAGAACGTCGGCCCCGTTTCATACTTTCCCGGAGCCTCTGTTGTTGCCTTGCAACGCCACGGAACACCGCTTCATTTTCCAGACTTGCTGTCGTCGGATTTGGGCGAAAAACCAAAAACAAAAAAAAATGAAACGGATGTGACCGAGTAAGACAAAGCAAACTCCTGCCGCCGGGAGGCACGCGTGCCGAGGGGATGAAAAACCGTCGCACCGTGGAAATGCTCCGGGCGCGAACGAATTTTTAATATCCCAAAAACCTACTGAACTCTCGTACGCAATGCGTTTTTGTGTGAGCCGTGCCGTGGGGGAAGGAAAGAGAAAATCGGCCAAATAGATTGTGGCCCATCGACTCGGCAAAACGTTCCACACTTGTAACATCGCGAGCTTTCGACATAAAAGCGAACTTTTCGCCCGAAATGACCGAAATAATTTATGGGTTCACGATTCTCGGTGATTCGCAAATTTCGGAGTGCCCTTCGACTGTCTTCCGCTGGTGTGATGTTTTTCCGTTTTCCTCTTCCGTACCCAACTGCTGACCGGAACTCCGGGCCGGAACCGCAAGCTTGGGGTGCGGATGGCATCACGTCCTACGACAAGCCCCGCCGGCACGAAAACGAACCATCAAAGTTGCCTTCTTTTGAGGATCTTTCGCTCTCTTTCTCTCTCTCTCTCTCTGGATCGCTCCCTGGCTCGGATACCCGCAACAGCAACGGATCAGCAGATTTTTATGACAATTTTGTCGAAATTAGTTTTCCATGCTCGGCGCTTCTACTCGATGACTTCGGAGGATTCGTCGTAAATTTACGAGCAACTTTTCCGGAGTGCGCCCTTTCGGAAAAACCGACGCCGAGATTACCACAGACGTATCCCTGAAGAGGCGGTGCAGGCGAGTGGAAAGTGAGCCAGCACACTGCCGGGGTATGACAACGAAGGGAAAAAGTTCTTTTCAATTCACAGTTTTACAGTTCTGCAAGCCGGTGGACGGGGAACGATTTCCACAATTTAGCTTTTTTATTGTACGGTTGTCGGTAGTTTCCCCTCCACGGGCGATGACATTTCATTGGAGTTAATCGTCGCCGGAAATGTTTGTGTGTTTTAGTCAGTCATTTCACACTACCTTACGACCTTTCAGCCCTTCGACTAAGTTTTTCCTCCTAATTAAATATGGGAGTGCCTCAGGATATATCTCATTTGAAATGGTGGGATCTAGTTTCAGGCCACATGCCGAAAGTTTCATAAATGCCCTACAGTTCAAAGGAAAAACTCCATGCTTTATAGGGAAGAATTGTCCCTCCGAAATGGCATTAACACTAGCGCAGCTGAGACCACGATTCATCGATTGCGTGTGGTCGAGATCGGTAACTCAATAAAAATCACCGCAATCAGCCGGAGCCGGGGAAAACGGATAGCTTATTTGGTTGGCCGGGGCGCAAAAGAGATGAAAGTAATATCTCGCCCAGATTGCATCCCTTGGCACAAATAATTTCGTCTGCCAAACAGACCACAAATCAGCATCAGCATCAACATATTGAATTACTGCGATTCGTCGCATTTGAAAACCATAAGCCCCGGCCGGACGGACGGACGGCGTTGAATAATGCACGCCGGCGAACGCGTAATGCACTTGAGCGCGGAAATTTGTATTGATCGAGCTTCAGTAGAAACAAACATTGAAATACCCTGAATAAAAAACTCCAAGCGACGAAGGGAAAAACGATCGGTTGTGCAGGGGAATTAAAAACCGCAAAAATGTACCCACGCACATTGATGCGTACGTACCTGTTTTTATTCCCGGACGGCTCGTTCGGCTGCACACACGCGCTTCAGTTCACAAATACTAACTTGCCGGCGCCCACCATCTCCTGTCCACGCGGTCGGACAATGTGTGCACATATGTGCAACAGTCTCCTTTTCAGCGCTCAACAATTCAATAAAACTGTACCGCATTCGCGCGGCGCAGCGCTCCATCCATTGGGCGGGTGGAAAAATGGTGGAAAATTCATGAAAAGTCCACAACTCCACTACCAGCCGACTTTTCCACGCCACCGTGTACACATCCCGCTAGTTCCTCCCGTTCTGTCCCCCCAGGGAGATCTAACGTACCCCGTGCTGGGCCAATTTCGTGCATCGGGAATATCACTTGCCGCAGTAACAGCCCAGAAGCGGCTGAGGGGAATAAAAAAGAACTCGTGGCAAACCGCTGAAAGACGCCAGTGCAGCTGTAATGGGTCTCGCTGTTACACAGATTGTTCTGCAAAAGGGAAAAGAAAAACGAAGCATACAAAGCCACCAAAAGCGAGCCGCGCGGTACACCCTCCAGGACACAGATTGTTTGAAATTTATTAGAAGGAATAAAAATCACGTCCTTGTCATAATTTGTCACACAGCTTAAACATCACAGATTTTCCACTGCGGGCTTCCGCTCGCGCGGCCACAGCGCGCGGTTGGGATTTTTCTTTGGAATTGTTTTTTCTCAACTCAACCACCGACAAAAAAAAAATAAAGTAAGGGCAACGTGGCGCGCGGCGAAGTTTCCTTCTAAGTGACTCGCCGACAGTGTTAGGTCGGGGAAGGAAGGCTTCTTTTTCTACTTTCGGAAATGATGTGCAACATGAGAACTTCCCTGTGTTCCCCCGTCGGTCGCCAGGCTCCGCGGGACGGCCCTGCGGTGGAATGGGCGAAAATTTATGATTGCATTTATGGTAATGCTGTAAAAATGTGAAAGAATCCTCTGCGGTTGTTGTTTCACCAAGGAGAAACTGCTGCTGTTGCTGTCTCGCACGAAAGGGCTCTGGAGTGTGAGAGTATATTTGTTTTATTTTCATCCCTCCGCGTTGTTTTTGTTTGCCCCGGTCCGCCCTTTTGTGCACCCACCCTCGGCAGGCCGACTCGGCTTACATGTGAGTGTCAAACCAAACAAGTGGAATTTTGCTGGATGCTTCTTTTCGAGTGGATGGCCCTCCGCTGCCACAGGCTTAGTCCTTAATTCAACGGAAAAGGCGACGCAGCGCGATATGCAGCAAGTTTCGCCACACGCTCGCACACTTACACATGCACGGGAGTAAAATGTAACAAATAAAACATTGGGCGACTGCAGAGGCAAACAGAGGAGGCCTGCCCACTTGTCCGCCCTGTCGCACGTGAATTGTGCAATTTATTTATTATTCGTCGGATCCGGCGAAGGGCATGACGGCAAACACGAAGTTGCGGCCGCTTGGCGGTTTTTGGGTGACGGAAAACTAAACTCACGCAAGGAGTGGCGGAAGAGTCGCCGCAACGATGCAGGGAAGGCAAAGTGCAATAAGTCCCCCGTGGAGCCACGGTGTCTTGTTTTCCCTGCGGCCGAGATGCGTGACAAGAAAACAGGTGGCACCAGACGGAAGCCAAAGTGAGAGTAATTTACTTCGAGCCAGTTTCCAGCTGCATGCAGAACTTGCACGGTATGGGCGCGATTTTTCCGCCGCTTCAGCCCAGTTGGTCGCCGACGGTACGTGCGACACAGATTAGTGCAAGAAGGGAACAAACGTTACACCTCCCAACCGACGGTCGATGTAACGGAGGGTAAATTACAAAACTCACGCTATTTCGCTAGATGGATGTTCCTTGGGGGATGGCGCTTGGAAAGGGACGACAGGCTTAGCCCCACCATTTCTTAGCTCCCGGTAAAAGATCGGACGGAACCGCGCGAGCAAACAAATGACTGCAGTTCATAAATAATGTCCTCGCAAACGCTCGCTCGCCTTATACACGCACACTAATCACGCTGGAGTCAGTGTGGCCGTGTTGAGCAAAATTGTAGGATACTAATCCTGTATTTTTCCTTCTTTTCTGCTCGTTCCCGTCTCGTCGTTCATGGAAGTGGCGTCAGGATCCGCGCTAGGAAGCTGCCTTTCGGGCTATTGGGAATTGTTTTGGAGCTACGAACGAGAAACTGGGGGTCTGTTTACCTTTACATGGGGAAGCATTGACTTTTTATAATAACAGTTATACCATTACTACCGGCAGTCACCTCAACAGGGAGCATTCGGGTCGGGCCAGCCGAGTGTAAAGTAAAAGTTTAAATCACCGAAGACGGGGATACATTAGTCAGTGTTCTACTTCGCCATCCCCTGCTGGATTTCTTCGCGCATGTTGGGACGAAATTCGATGCGATTTTGAACTCTGCGTACCTCTGAAACCGATTGCAGATTCGTTCCAGTTGCGAGTAGGCAATCGCATTATGCTACTCATCGGAAAGTTTCATCCGAACTTTTCACATGGTTTTGTCGATGGACGGAGGCCAGCAAATGTATTTCGCATTAATTCAAGCGGGTCTTGAATGGTCAAACAAAATTAACGAGCCTTAGCGACTCATATCCTAGCCTAATCAACTCAATCACGGGTCTAAAAGCTGTGAATAATCTGTGTGGATGAGGGTATGAGTGATGTGGCCTTTCGGCAGTGCTGTTCCAAGTCAATAAAATAAACTGCGAGTCATGCGTTGCGAGCATCAGCTACTTTTCGACTGACGACGACGTAAGTGAACGCCCTTTCCGAGGGGCCTGTCGCAGTCTATTAGAATGTGTACTTCACTCATCAGACTCAGCAGCTCCGGCAACACCGGCGACCGCAACATAACTTCCCGTTCGAACCTATGTCTACAAGAACAGTTTTATGCCTTTGCCGGTCGTAATTTGAATGTTCTCTGGCGGTACCTGCAAAGCCACATCAGTTCCAGAGGGGTGCCTGTCTGAATTTTGTGTCTAATTGTATGTGTGTGTTGGGGATCAATGAATAATAATCCTCGTTTATTTACGCCCTGCTCGATCCGGCCCGGTTCTCTAACACGAAATGGAGGCGCCTGGTGTGTTTCGAGTTTTCGAGTGCTGGAAAGAACCGGCCGCAGGGAACGAAACCTCCTTTGCGAGCGGGACACGAAGTAAAGGTAGATTGTTCAGGGGTGAAACGGGCGGGAAAGGCTGTGGGCAGTGATGGGTGGGGAATTTACGACCAGAACCATAACCATCGTAATCCGCACGACCGACAAACCGGCCATCGCACGCATTCGTGTATGTATACACCTCGTGCATGGGCACGCTACACACCAGCAGCGGTACCAGCAGCGGCACGTGGGAAGTGAACCGATAATTTCCCGCCATCAGCAGTGCCGTGCCCCAGCTGCTGCTGTTTTCCCCCGGCATGGCTTGGCTTTTCCTTCGCCGCAGGAAAGAGACGCAGGCGGCGGAGCGTGGCAGCTAACCCACGGACCAAAAAGCCGATCGCTGTGGTCACGCATTGCCGGGAGCCAAAATGTTGGAGGGTTGAGCCCCCACCGCCCGTTTTCGCACGCCAGTTTATCGTTTTACATCGACTGCTCCCCCCGCCGAGACATCCACCGCATCCGCCTGACAGCACATTTTGTGTGACATGATGTTTTAACCCATCGATAAACATGCGGTCGGGTCGCTTCGACTGATCGAAAGGCTGGCTGGAGGGAGCGGTAGCCCGCAGGCGGAGGGAATACCAAAGGCGAGCTAATCGTAAAAAATTGTGCGCCAAAATCGTAAACTTCCGCCAGCGCGAAATCGCTGAGCTTACATCGCCATCGGCGAGTAATGCGCAAAGTAACGACTTCAGTGCGCCACTAATGGCTTATCGAAAGGGGTGAAGCAAGGGCCGGGGTGAAACCGAGTGGTACCTTCGGTAATTACTACCTACTCCAGCTGAGGACATGCCTCCCATCAGAAACGGCTAGCCATTGCGTTCTACTGGTTCTACATCTAATTGAAATGGTGTTTGACCCGGTTTTGTATGGGGGCTTGGCCAACACGCTTTCAGTGAAGGTACATTTATTTACGGCTTTACAAAAATATGCCCATTTGTGCCCGACCCTCGACTCACCAGACACGATGGCCAGTGTGAAAAGATTCTCCTTGGCGCTTGGAACACGTTTGCGATAGTAAGTCTTTTTCAGATGGACTCCTTTTCGTCAATTTAACACAGCCGAGTAGTCAGAAACGAGCGTAGCAAAATGGATACTTCAAAGGACAGCTCATTATGGTAAAGAGTCTGCAGTCGCCAGACGTTTGTGTCAGTATCGGCAGCCGGCGATCGGCGGAATTCAATGAATATTAATTTTCTTTATTAAATCAGTAAAGATGGATTGCTCCAGTACAGTGGAAAGGACCGAGGTTTTCACATGGATTTGCGTGGGGGGGGGGGGGGGGGGGGGGGGGGGGGGGGGGGGGGGGGGGGGGGGGGGGGGGGGGGG
>JAOEFI010000007.1:21096922-21124261 GCA_034621735.1 Anopheles plumbeus | reverse complement strand
TGGTCGACCTTAAACCGCCGCTCGAACTTCGTTGACCGAGCCGTGTCGGTTTCTATTCTAATTGCAATTTTCGGCACAGCGATTGTCGCGATTGCATGTGGCCGCCTTTTCGCGGTTCGCCGTTACACTTCATTGCCGTGTTTGACATCGTCCAGATAAGAAAAGTGAAAGAAACGGCCGCAGCCACCCCACGGCCGTACCGCGACACTGCTGATTAACGCCAATAAAAAGTGCGCGTTCTGCATTCCTCCCTTTTGTCCACCTGAACCGTGGCCAGCTGCTCCGTGGCCCTGTTTTTCCACTGCACTGAGAAGGGTCTCCTGCAATAAAGTGTATCTTTCTTGTGACTTTCAAATAAACTTATAAACACAGCAGAAAAGGGCCCATCGATGGTCGAACGTTCAGGTGTTGGATGGCCCGGAGGGGAGTCGATAAAATCGAGAAGCGACGACGACGACCCTAATTGAAATAGACACATCATCGAGGTCGACAAATTGTGTGTGTGTGTGTGTGTGGTTAGGGAGCACTAGATAGGGCGCTACGCAGGAGCTATCTTGGCGCGGTTCGGCGGTTTGACCCATTGGGCAAGAGGGGGAAATCATAGAAAAATTGGAGCACCCGAATGTCTCCATCTGTAGAACCCGCTTCTTGCACCGTCTCGCTTGTCTCCTTCCTGCAGCCCGTTCTCTCTTCGGCACGTGTTTCAGTGTAGGAAAGAGAGTATATTCCGCGATTGTTGCGAACCGCCGCCCGTAGAGATTCCGTATCTCTTTTCGAACACGCGTACAGCGCGAAAACCCCACGCACTCCGTGCTCGCGGGGCCCGCGAAGCGCGAGCGTCATCCCGCATTCGGCCGGCCGGTCATTGACCCTTCTGGCCGAATTTTTTTTTTACGTTACGGACGTTGTTTTCGCTGCTGGTGTGTTTAGTTAGTTGGCAATGATCTAAATTCTCGCCCGAACCGACCAGTCGCCTCCCGCCCTCCGAGCTACTCCTCTTCCTCCAGCTCCTTCTCCTCATCCACCACCTGCTGCGGGCTGTGTGGTTCATTTCAGCAGCCAGTACCACCCCTGACGCGATCGAGAGTGGGATCGATCGTCCGCGATCGTGGCGCGCGCGAGTAAACAAGTCCCGCCCATTGAACGAGCGTGGCTTGCTGAGAGCAACAAATATGTTCTTAGCGGTGAGAACCGCGGAGTGCGAGGCGCGAAAATGAACGCGAAGCGGATGAAGTTGGTTTCCCCAAAAAGTGGTCCAAAAATTAGCAAAAAAAAAACCAGCTAAACCGGCCGATCGAGCAAAAATCGAAACCGCACGCACAAAGAACATCCGCGTAAAAAAGCACGTCGCGGTTGCGTGCTTCTGCGGCTGCTGCTGCGAGGCGCGTGTGTTTTCTTCCCGGCCCCAATTGGTGTGTTCGCCGTTCACGCACCCCCCCCCCCCCCCCCCCCCAACGGAGGGTTGGCAGGTGGCAGAAAGGGCCTAGGGGGGGGGGCTTCCTAACCCGGTTTTTTTTTTTTTTCTCTTCTCGGCTGTGCAAATTTTCAAGGTTTCACAGATGTTTAGTGCTTAGCTCGCGAGAGGTGTGCGCGCGCGTGTGTGTGTGTGGGCGCGTAAGATTGGATGCGAGATAAATTTTCGGCAATGTGCCGTTGTGCGCGTGCGAGCGGGACAGCGATGGACACAAATTACGACGCACGCTGACGCGCGGGTGGAGGTCCATTGAGGGCAGGAACGCACACACAAGATGGAGAGATACGCAAACGCAACGAGCACAAAAAACGGAACAGCTAGACGCGTAGATTCGTTCAAGGACGGACATTGAACCGGGATAGTGCGGCCCAGTGTGTGTCTGTGCGAGCGTGAAGGGTGTTCTCCTCTCATCACCCACACCGCACCGAAGTTCGCGCCGATTTAGCACCGCGACCCCCCCGCCCGGCAGAGCCGCGATCCGTTCTATTTCACACACTATGCCGCGCGTCGTGCTGCGTGCGATCGCTCGCGCGTTCTGCGTAAATTTATTTGGCACGTTTTCGCACGCGGCTTCTGACTTAGTTTGGGCGCGTTTGACCGCATTTCGTTCGCGTCGTCATCGACCGCCGTGCGCGTGTGTGCGAAGCGTTTACGCACAAAAATGCGCAACGGAAAGGACGGTCTTGCTGGCGGACAGAATGGAGCGGTTTTTCATTTCGTTTGCTATCGAAGCAAAAAATCAGCATTTGCTGGCCCGTGGCCCGGGTTCAATGCCGCAACTTTTGCAGTGGCAGTTCCATCCTGCCCAGGTTTTTTAAGTTCTGCTGTTGCCATTCCTGTTCCACACTGCCATACTTCCCGTCCCAAAACCACGCCCTTTTCTAAGCTTTTTTTTGTTTTGTATCTCCACTGTTTTCCTACTCTGTGTCCCCATTCTGTCGATGGCATTCCTGGTGAAGGTGGCAACAATTTGTGTGTGCGGTTTTCACCCACAACATTGCAAAACTCAATTGCGCGCGTGTGTGTGTTTGTTACATCGAGCGTGACATTTGTCCCAGATTATTTCACGCGTTCCAGCACTTGCTGCTATCTATGCTGGGCGGCGTTTTTATGGGACGAGTTTCCGTGGGTTTGCTAGCTAATTTGGATGATTGCATCAATTTGAGTAGACATTCGAGTAGGTGCTGCAAAAGTACTAACTGAAACTTCAAGTAAAGGTTTCAAATTATGTGAATGGAGCTTTCCGTTTGATTCGATGTGAATGTTTGTTGTACGTGTGTTGATAGTAGAACGTGAATTTACATCACCGAAGAAGACCGACTCCGACAACCTCTGCCATTTGTGTGGCTGTTGTGTGACTTGCATTTGCTGTGGTCTCGGGGGGATTCGTGCTTTGCAAATTAAGACGCCGCCCACCATTATTGCCACCTACCTTTTTTCGGCCATAGGCCACCGACACTAACACCACTCGAGTAGACCCATTATTGCGATCTTCTTGTCGTACTCCTGCGTTATGTTAACTTATTCTTTTAAACCTGCCCCATGATTGCTTTGTTACGCTTTCCCTTCCTACCTGGCACCATTGTTGTGTAAAAAGGGGTGTGTGCTTGGAAATTGAAAAACCATTGCCTTTCTAAGCGATGCGACATTTCGGCGACGAAATGGATTTCAGCCTTGATCACGCGAAGAAAGATCATCCAGTGGGAATGGCATCGAAAGGATTTTCAATGAGAACGTCGGATGGTGTATCGTTCTATACTAGATGATTCCTGGAATACGATTGGTTCTTTTGAATGCTCGAGTTTCACGCGTGAATGAAATAAATTTGCTCGAAAAAAACAAAATGAAAATCCTAGCAAACGCGTTTCGAACTAAATCTACTCCACTGCATGTTTTCCGACGAAGAAAACCGGCACGTCGTCCCATTCCGGAGTAAGTCGAGCATGAAAATACACCGATTTTTGGCTGGCACTGTTTACCCGATTGCCCGTGGCAAAGGGCAAGGGGCGCTGTGGGAATAACATACGTGACGATCGACATAGTAAATGAATCACCTGTCACGAGTATGGCGAAAAAGCTGTCACGTCGCTAGGAACGGCTCGATTATGTGTGCTCGACCGCAAACACATTAGCCGGACGCGCGAATGCTGGAAAACCTCAACCTTTCGCAACCGTAACAATTAATAAACCAGCCCCGGATCGGCGGACACTGAAGGAGGGCATAAGTCGCCGATGGTGTGAGGGGAGCCCAACTGCAGTACGCTCCGGAAAAGCCGGAAGGCTTGCACCATCCCCGTACTCCCTCCTCGGAATCATGTGTCGGGTGAGTCCACGTCTAAGGCGTTCCGGGCAGAAGAGAGCGGCCGCCCTCCTGATCCTTGCTGTCGCATCTCGACACCGCCGAGGGACCAACGGGCCGAGACAGAAAACTTCGTTCACTCCACGAAACGAAGCAGAAAGCCATTAAACGTTCATGAGGCGAAAGGCGCAAAACCTACAAACAACGCCACCGTGAGGACCTCGACAGTCGAAAGAAGCATGATTTATGGGTGCTTTTTGTAGCAGCTTTTCTCCCGCCCCTTCGGCTACCGTGGCCACCATCATCATGGGCATCCTCCGTCCACGAGTTTTGGAAGAAAGGGACCTTCTCGCTCCAGTTCCAGACGTTGGACAAAACGCGCTTTCAGGAGGGCTCCCTCAGACTGCGTGCGTTGGGTGCGATAGTGATAGTAGTTCCATTTCGTCTCAATCTTCCACCCTCTTCGCTTCCGTGTTCGTCCATCGGTTGCTGTAATTCTTTGGAGATCCAAATCGAGTTAGAAAAGAATTAAGACTTAAAGTGAAACCTTGCGTTCGAAATGCGGGATCACTTGTACTAGCAGCTCGCTGGGTGGAGACGGCTCTGTTGGCTTCCGGCCTTCGTACACTTCCCCCTGCCGCGGTCGCGCTTCGGTGCGATGTAAATCTTTTCCTCCTGGAAAACCCCCGAATCACGGCGGCAGGAATGATGGCGTTTGAACGTGGGCCAAGTACAACCGTTCCCATCCATCTCGGAAACGAGAACCTAAAGCACAGAGCCTCGCCTGCCCCGGGGACGTGCACTTTTTGGCACGCAGGTCATGACTGGGACCTGGCAGCCGCACCAAAGCACAGCACAGGCCAGCGATGCTGGTGATCCTGTAGGAAATTTAGGTTGTGACCATTGGCGCGAGTGAAAGGGAGAGTCGTGTGACTTTCCGTTCGAATGAGATTGGTTTCCTTCCTTCGGCCGTATCTCATTAGGATTGTGATACTCTTTCGTGTGTTGTTCTATTGTTTTTCAGCTTGCCATTGGTGGTAAATTAATTTCCGCTTGCTGTCCACAAGTTTGCCGAGTTTTGTTTTGAGGTGAATGTTTTTTTCCAGTTTTTCTTCCATTTTTTTTTGGTTTTACTTTTCGCAATTACGATATTAGGTGCTCGCAAGTATTATCCTTTGGACCAAGTACGCTCCCGAAAGTTCAGTGGAAAGCTTTCAGACGATACCCGATTGTTGGGTTTTAATGTAGGACAAGAATCCGGCCTTTTTCCGAGCTGTAAAACTTTTACCTTTAAGTGTTTGCCTATATTGGTTGTCTCTCAACTGCGGCCGTTCTCTTTCGATGGAAGCAATTGTTGAGCACACTTCCCTCGAGCCACCCCAATCCGACTGGCGGTAACAGAAGATCCTTCCACGAACCTCGATTTCGAAAACAGACGTTCAAGTTCAATCGAATCACTTTTGCCCTTGATGTCGGCGTTGGTGGCGATTGATCGGAACGCTGGACCGACTCTGCTCGAGCTGAGATCGCAAAATGATTACGATCCGCTCCAAGTGATTTCGCCCCGTCTTCGCTCGGCCATTTATTCTCTTCGTCATCCCCTGACGAATCATCGCATCGAACACTCGGCTTCTGGCGCCTCGAATCTATTTAGGATGCAAAACAGTTCTACTGACGAGCAGCAGCATCCACCGTATGGAGCTACTTTTCTTTATCCCCAGCCGCAATGAGAAAGATCCACCCTCTGCCGTAAACAGGCGCAGGTCGCGTTCTCGGGCTTCGATTTAATTCCATGTTTTAATTGTCTTTAGTTGACATTGCGCGCCCGGTTGATGCATATAGATGCTCGAACGGCGGTTGAACGAAATGTTACTAGATTTTTCTTTGTAAGCGCGCTGCGATGGCTCAAGATCGACTCTCGATCATCACTTCCATGGAACTCTTGCAAAGCAATCTGGGCATCTGCAGCAATCCTCTTTTCTCTCAGCTAAAACTGTTTTTAAATGTCAAATTGCTTCTGAAGCCTACTCCCCAAACTATTTCAAACGATATGATCGTCGATGGCATAATCGGTGGCTCGTTTGCATACGATTTGCCGCTCTTCCGTCTGTTGTGCCTTTCAACGGTAAATGTACGTACGCATTGCGGGATGCGGCTTTTTGATGAACACCGTAACACTGTAGAAAGCAGTGAGAAGTGAATCTTTAAGCATAGGTTTTCGTAGATGATGGACTCGATCATTTCAGTGTGGCGGAACCCGCAGTTAATCAACGCGGAAAGCAGCAGTGGGATAGCAAACTAAAAAATTTATAGAAGGATAGAATGAGAAGGAAGGTCGGGAAGACCAAGCACATCCCAAAACGAAACCAGATGGCCTCAATTCAGTTCGGGCATCGAATCGCGCAGATTTCGCCAGTCTGGTTTTTTTTCGCAAATAGATCGTCCGAATTCGCATTCGCGACGCGATTCTTCCAATGGACGTTCCAATGGACGTTCGGTCTCTGGTCGAATCGTTTGGGATCTTTATGATGACGCTCGACGAGGAAAGTTGCACGATGATTTCATTCTCTCACGCCCATCTTTGCGTCGTGCCCTAATATTTGCGTGTTGTAGATTTTGCGATAGAATTGATGTATTTGGGCTTGAAGAGATTGCCGTTTCGGGAAACACTCAGACCAGTTGGACAGAAGGGACAGACGAACCAATTCTCTGTTTCTATTCCGACTCGAAATTTAAGCTGTGACCATATAAGGCTCTACATTATCAAACATCGCTGCATGTTGGCATGTTGTACCCCGGTTAGAAGCATAATTGAATGGGTAAGAGTAAGAGTTCCTTGTGTATAATTTAAGCAACATCACGCATACACAAAAGAGTAAGAGTTTCTTGTGTATAATTTAAGCAACATCACGCATACACAAAAATGTAAAACACTTAATAAAAACCAAAGAAATTTAACTCGCTCGGTGCCGCAGTCTTATCGAGCGTGTTGAAAAACCACCATGGAAAACCGTTTCAAAGAATAATCAGACTTCATCAGTGGCACGCGTTTCGTCATTTGGCGCTAATTGCTAACAAAATTACCATCAAACCGATTACCCGGGCAGCCACGAATTCTGAATTGAAATACTTGTTCCCGTGTCTCCCCGTTTCCGTCAACCTAATTATCCGTATTCGATCATAGCATAGCCCCTTCCTTCGCTCTCTGGTCACATTTTCCCAAACTCGCGCGCATATGACACGCTGAAAGCTGTCACTTTTCTGTCAACAAGTTTGGCGGCAAAAAAGATAAACGACCAGCATTTTGTTGCCTGACGAGAGGACCTGGTCAACCTGGTATAGCGCATCCTCCGATCGCTCCCCATCTTCTACGCTGTAAGAGAAAGAGAGAAAGAGGACGAGAGGAAGAGCGGGACAGAGCAGTAGCTGCCAGAAGGCGAAGGAATGCTGACACTGCTCCATTATGCTAAAGCTTTTTATTCCCGTTGCATTCATATCTTTTCACCCATTTTGCACCCCAAGGAAGGCACATCTGCTAGTGGCAATTTGCGGAGTGAAGAAAGTGAAAGAGGAAGATAATTTAAACACAGGAGCGTACCGACCAGCTGGAAGGCGGGGAGACAGAGAGGGAGAAAAAAAACATTATCGCATACCGCAGCATAAATCATTCATAAAAGTCTAACTTTAACACAAAGTTGAGCCCGCGTCGCCGGGACGATTCTATTCCGCGTAAGCAGACGCGGCACTGCAGTTAGTTGTTCAGCGAAGAAAAACGTTTTTCTGTTTGGTGAAAATGAAAGAGGCAAGTATGGGGAACCGTGTCCCGCCGATGAGTTCGCAGCACGAAAGAAAAGCATTCACCGGGTTCGTGTCACCGTGGAAAGACGCTTGCGAAGTTCACCGCCAGCAGAAAGGAATCAGTTGCCTCTCTTCGTCTTTCATTTGTAGTCCTTTTGCTACCTCTTGGAAGGTTCTGATAGCCGCTCTTGGTGTGGGGTAGGCAGTTGAAAACAAGATCCAGAAAACCGAGCCACCTATAAATTGAACCAAACGTATTAAAATACGAATGCAGTAACGCTATGGACTATTCACTAACGGGGTCAGGAGTTGATTAACAATAAATAGTTTATTGGAGTGGTACAAAAGCAGGCTGTATGGCTTATACATGTAGCAAAATGCTACGGTGGAATTACGGAGTGAATTCGGTTGAAGATTTTCCATTTGATATGGGCAACCATGAATGATTTATCCATCACAATATGTGTGGAAATGAACAAATGGTGCAGGGTAAATTAATCTTTTTAACCAGAAATGTAACTTAATTTTCTGAACGTAGGAAGATCGTACCGAGGAAGGATAAATCAATATGAAATGCAACGCATTTCGAATGGTGGTTGCGGCTGGTATCTTTCCATTCGAAGTGTACTAAAAAACCCTGATGCCAATCAGTCAGAGGTCAGGGAAGATATGTTGCCTTGCATTTCAAAAAACGAGTAACAAGATGGCAGTAGGGACCACTGCAAAGTCAAATAAAAAAAAAACGATCATGTACAAAAAGCACAGACACAGTTTTTAATGGACGTAAAACCATCGCTGGAGAGCTACAGAACGGAGCAAGAAGTGAACTATTTCACATTAATTATCATTTATCATTTATCTGCATGCCCGCGGTCCGATAACAGGCAAAATGGCAGGTGCAGATGGAAAAGCGATGGCGGCGACAAAAAACTGCTGCCCATTGCACGGGGAGGGGCATAAATTGGTTTATTGAGAAAATAAGGCCTCTTTAAAGCAAGACCCAATTCGGTTTTCTTGTAGGAAGTGGGCGAGTGCAAACACATTAACGCGATTGTAATAAAAAGTATTGACAGGGAGAACTGACAGGGCGCGGGAGGCTCGAAGAGGCCTCGTTTAGATGGTAGAAGAAGGCGAGACCAGCTGCGTCCAACCCGAATAACCGTGTCGGGCATTGCAAGGAAGTCACAAACATCGGAACGCAGACGGATTCGTGACTGCAGTCGCAAATGAAGTAGCAATCTTCGAGTCGAATACTGAGTAAAGTTTACCGCAGCATGTCGTATTCCTTCGACCGACAGAACGACTAACAACAGGACTAATGTTGTGTAGCAATTTCAAATTGTTTGCTACATGCTTCATAGTTTCAACGTTCGTTCAGGCTCGGTCGGGATTCTATTACCACTACCAAAGGACATTCCATGCATGCATCAGGCTTTCGAAAATTCCTAGCTAAACTTGTTCTTCTTTGCATGCCCGAAATGGCAGGTTTTGCGGGTTTGACCGCGAATGAGCTGAAAGAAAGTTGAACGAATTCCTGAAATTCCATGACGAAACTCTCAAAGTGACAGGTCATCGTGATTCGTCTGTGGAGCTTTTTCCTCCGATCGTTCGGTGAAACCTTACCCCCCAAAAAGGGACGGTGGGTGAAGAGGGTTTGTGTTGGAATCGTTCGGGGATCGACCGAGAAAGCTTTGAAGCTTCGCTGATCCACTTCTGGCGTTCCTCCAGAGACTTGAGCGGGCAGTCAGTCCAAGCGGCTAGAGTAGCCATGGAACGTGACGGAAAAAGTGGTGGAATGAGAAAGAGAGAGTAAATAAGAAGAGAAAGAATAATACGAAGAATAGAAAGAAGAATTGCGAATCTGATCGAACAGCGAACAGCAAGGAGAGACAAAATGTCACATTCCATTCCTCGGAGTCTGCATGAAGGAGTCCGTCGACGCAGCGGGACTTTGGAGGAACCCGAAATCCCGTTAGCGTGATTCCATTCCTTCCTTCGTTCTATCCTTCCGTCTGGCGCTCGCATCGCCAGCGGTTTCTTTTCGGGGGTCCGTTCGTTACCGTTATCCCGTGTGGAGTTCGGTGCACGCAAATCGCGTCTCTCGCCAAAACGAAACGCAATCATCCCACTACCACCTTAACCGCACGCAATTCTTCGCGGCGTTTGTTGAGGTTTTTGGGCAGTTTTCGGTTCCGCCGAACTCATCCCACGGTTCATTCATCCATCTGCGGTTTTCCCCGCGATTTCGCGCCATGAGTGACTGTGTCGTGGAGAAATAGCAGGGGGGGATCGGAACTGAAATGAAACCATTTTCCCCTTTCTAATAAATCGCCCGTATTCGGGTGAATCCTTTCTGGTTCATCTTATAGGAGTTCCTAGCGTGCTATCAAATTCTCTGACGAGGGTTCGCTTCTCCGAGTCGCTGCTCTCGCAGGGAAATTTCGACCTCCACATACTTCTGCCGCCGGCCATCGCAGGACATGCGGCTTCTGCTTCACACACATGCAACCTTCGAGGCCGCGTATGGTTGCGAAAGCGTCGCAGAGAAGTGGCCGCGATCTGGAAGGGCGAGGAGAAGCTCAGTTATGGGCCTGATTTATGGCTTTCCGGTAGCGCGTTTCGTGCGCTCGAGTCGCGGCTGAAGTCGGCGGCACGTACAGAAGGCAGCAGGAGAGTGTTCGCTAAAAATCGCCAACGAGCCGGACAGACGCACGCACATGGCCACGGCACGGCGCTGCCGAGAAGACCATTCCAAGAAAGCGGCGCAGTGACCGCGGACGCACGCACCGAGCAGCTCCGAGGAGAGTGAGAGTTCATCGGATTTCTAACGTCGGCCGCGGCCGCTCACTCACACACCGGAATCGGCGGGCATGTTCGCCTCGGGAGCTGTCCGCGTTCGGGCACGACGTTGGCGCTGTGTCGGCCGGAGTCTGCTGGTTCCCCGTTCTCTTCCAACGGACTACGGCAGCGACATCATGGACAGTCACATTCCGTCGGTGAAACGGTAAGGTCGAATTCCTTCGAGGCATTGCCGCGTCGGACGAATTTGAACGTAACGGTTCAACAGTGTACTCTACATCTCATCGAACAGCACAAGCCCAACCGGTACCATCCGCCCTGTCGAAAGGTGATAGTGATATAAGGTCATCAGGACGAAGCAAATGCCCGAACATTGTTGCTAGGCCGTGTTCCCCAATCGACGGCCGTTGACCGTCATTAAGTGCTGCTTCAAGTTGAAGCTCATGCAGTGTGGTTACCAGCTGTTCTGCGGATGCTAAGTCGATTCGACTATCACATTGTAACATCAAATGTGCGACCATCATCCGGGAGCGTCCAGGGCGATGCCGGCTTTCTTCGGACGAAAATCGCAACACAACCACCATAGCCCGTGTTCAAGGACGAGTTGGAAAGCCTCAAACTCCAACCGAAGGTTTGTACCGCAGACTTTGTGACTGGTAGTCTCTTTTGTTTGTCGTCGAATGTCGAGTGCGTTCGTAACAATGTCGTTTGGTTAGTATGCGTTCTTTTTTGTCACTTTCAAACGCCATCGTTTTTGCTCGCATTTGGCGCGTGTCTCCTGCTGTTTGCGATGTTATTTAATCCTGCTCGTTGCGTGTATTCTCCGTTTTGTCTAATCCTGTTTTGTGGAGTGATATTGGGTGATGGACTGGACACCCTGAGCAACGGGCACGATCCTTTCAGACCTTGGATTTTTTTTCTCCTGGAAACCAACGCGCGTCGGAGTGCTTCGAGCATTTCGAGCTAGCTTCGGAAGTGAAATTCGGTTGTAACACGAAATAATTCCGCCATGCTGTTCACTCTGGGATGGAATGGAACTAGATGCGATGTAGGGTTGTCAAATTCACACCAATTTGGCGTGGTTACCATTAAAAGAAAGACGATCAGTGGCTAGAAATCTAGCTTTAATGTTCTTTTCGCTTCCACACCATTTAACGATCTTAATATTTTGTTTTTCTTTCGCAGAAAACCGGAGAAACCATGTAGGGACGAATGGAAAACGCAACTATCCATCTTCGCGAAATTGGTACGAAACTGGAGCTTTTTGTTTCCCCTCCACAAAATGGCGAGCGCGCGCTCCGTCGCGGACGCTGAAGAATGTTCATTCTATTACGAAAAAAAACTAAATGGAGGGGATAACCGACCTCCAGTGCGTGAACAAAGAGGAGAAGAAGAAGAACAGAATTTGGCCAGCGAAAAACAACACGGGCAAAGGAGTTAGAAGAAATTCGCAAGTGTGGTGTTTTCCCGGCTGAGACCGAACGCGAAGGTACGAACGATCCATCGATTCGGGAGATGTGCTAAATGGGAAACGAGAGAGGGATAGAAAGAGAAAGGGAGAACGAAAGGGGAAGGAGAGACGAAAGGCAGAAGGCAAAACCAGGAAGTATGCCGACCGCAGCGAGCGGCTCCCGAAAACTGAAGAACTTCAATTGAGAAGACGAAGTAGGCCGCGGTGTGGTGGAAGACTCCGCGGTACAGCTGGACAAGGTGTAGCAGAGAGATCGAGAGAATGCGCGAGCAATAGATAGAGAGAGGAAGTCGCGGCACCGCGAACGTTCATTCGGATCGAGCGGCTCGGTTCATCTGGCGTACGCCGACGTCTGTCAGTTTCAGTTAGACTAGCGGAGTGTTCAGATCGCCTCAGCGTTTTGCCCTGTGGACAGGAAGCGTCCGTCGCTTCCGGCTTTCGAGTATGATTTTCGATAGTTTTTCCAGCTTTTCCAGCAGTACGAAGTGTCCTAGTTCCATCTCGCGGCTTTCCGGAGAAGACTCTGCAGTTCTTCTAGGCATCTTTTGACGCCTTTCGGGAAGAAAATTGTGCCAGAGCTGTGCTTGTAGAAAATGTACGGGAAAGTGCATCCGTCTTTACAAACAATTTCGAGGTAAAAGTTGATCTAGTGCCATGGTATCCTGTACCTGTACTGAAAACTCAAAGTGAACAAGTGTGCGCCTATTTCGTAAGTGATTTTTATGTTGCTTGTGTTGCTTTGTGGTGTTGTTTTGCGTATTTTATTTAAACCCGCACAAATTTGACACTGGTATCGCATCGTCTATCGTTTGAATGTATAATGTTGCTCCAGCCACATGGCGAAGATGGAGCTCGGCGAAAGTGGCAATAAATATGTACGAGCAAATGGTGGCAGCTGGAACTGAAGAGCCAACGGAGGACGGGATCGAGCAGGTGAATATTAATATTTTTTGTACATGACTTATTCCTCTAATAGTATCCAAACGAGAGAGCTTCCGAACGAAAAGTAATTGGGAGACAACATTATGACACTACAGTAGCAACCCCACTCCACATGAAATCATAAACGACTTTTGGGGTAGTAGAAACCCGCGAGCAATTAACACAAATACGCAAGCACTTAGTACGAAGGACGTCAGTACGAAGACGGAATCCCCATGCTCACGAGATAAGTGAAGTCGCCGTGCTAATCGAAGCTACCGGATGACGATGCTGTCGAGTGTCAGCTGAGAGTAGTTGCCGTCAGAGGCAAGCAAGTCAGAGGCGCTTGTTTGGTTTGCAGGAAAAAAGGAAGTAAAAGCCGAATTGGAAGAGCGCCGGTCTCGAGATGATTTCATTTCATTCATTTTCTAACGGCACTGCGGCTTCGCTGTAGCTAGCAGGCACGAAAGGCAAATGATTGTGAGACACATGTGTTGTGCGGGGTCGTCAACTGGAAACCATTGCGTCTGATGATTTTCCCGAAAACCTGAGAACGGGACGAGCATTGGGCAATTTCGCAATTTCCTCGAAAGCGCCGCGGCGACTGGGATAGAAAATGGTCCAAAAAAGGTTAAAACATTTTTTCGCTGCCCTGTTCAGCCATTTTCCGCACGCCAAGGCAGCTCGCAGAATGGTGAAAGGGAAGGCGAGAAAAAAAATGCTCTCCCGTCAAGCACGCTTCACGCATGAAA
This sequence comes from Anopheles plumbeus, assembly GCA_034621735.1. NCBI lineage: Eukaryota > Metazoa > Arthropoda > Insecta > Diptera > Culicidae > Anopheles > Anopheles plumbeus. The sequence goes on along the minus strand of JAOEFI010000007.1, from coordinate 21,110,747 downwards.
AACATAGGCTGGGTTTTCAGCTTTCTGTACCGCATTTCCTGATTTGAGCACGTTTCGGTTCCGGTGCCGTTGATGGCCCCGTAACTAGCTCTTTTAAAGGACATCGACTCAACAGCATCGCACACACACCGGAGGAAACCGCCGTCGTGTTGCGCTGTCGTCCTCGTTGTTGCCGCAATCGCAAAACGGAAGCACAAACATTTGTTCTTTCGATTCCGACGCCTTTATCTCGGCCGGCTTCTCCTTCCGCGAGTTTCATCGAATCCACGGCTCCATTCCGTAACGGTTTGATTCATTTCCGGTTCGTATTTCCGCTCGTTGGGAACGGGACAGGGAGGAAGTGGCGGACATATCTCCCATTTGTTTTCCTTGTGCTGCAAACTTCTTCCAGGATGGGACGCTGCGGATTTTGGAGCTCTGGTATTGACAGCGTTCGCCCTGCATCCATCGTTCGCGAATCTCGGTGCGTTAAGGGTGGGGAGTTTGGTAAGCAACGATTCAATACGAACAGTTGCGCGTTTTACGACGCGCAAGACATTATTGAACCATCGAATCGGTCGGTAGAAAATGAAATAACTTGTGCATCATCAGTTCTGGGAAAAAGTTTAGGTGTGCTATTGTGTAAAGGATTGCTAGCTTTTGTAAAAACTAAATGCTCTTAATAAGATAGGAAAATGTCATTAAATGTGCATGTTGGATCATAGGTAGGTAGGGCTGCAGGAACACCCCTTTTTCCAAACGAAGCGGATCGCGGGAAGAGGCTCAACGGACGACAGCCGAAGCAAGCCCGCTCTTCTGGGTCCATGACAGACGAAAGGCCACGGACAGGGAAGGCACACCACCGCAGACGGCTGATGTCATATTCGCGCATCGCCATCGTCGCGGCTGTTGCGTATCGTCTAATCTAACGCAAGGCGCTCTCGCTCTCTTGCGCTGCGCTCGGCTGCGAAGCAAAAGGTTTCTTTTCGGCTTCCGCCGGCCAAAACCAAACCGCGCTCGTACAAAGAGCCGAATTGTAGTTCTCAGAAGTTCTTGGTATGTGTTTCTTGGTGGGCACCTGGCCGCGTTATGACAGGAAGGGCCGGGAGGACATGCCAGGGGCACCCGGCACGGCCTGCGTTCGTGTGTGTGCGTTTTTTAAAATTTTGCGCGCGTACAAGAGCACGCGCGTTGGTTTTTGGTTCGCGCAAAGTTTAGCGAATGTGACCTTGGACGAACCGTCCGTCCGTGCGAAGGAAGTTTCTAGTTCTTTGGCTTGACGTTCGGGCCGCTCGATCCCTTCACACTCTGCCGGCTGCTTCTGCGCCTCGTGTGATGCCGGTCAGTGAGCTTCTGTAATATTTGCGAATTTTGGACTCATGCAAAAAACTCGCCATTTTTTTTATTCACTTGTGCTATCTCGTTTCCGGGCCATCTCTGTCTCTTCTTCTCTCTTCATCTACCCATTCTATCTATCTCTTTCTCTATTTTTCGCTCTCTCGGTTTCAAGAAATGATTGGCGGCCCCTCGTAGAGCAAATAGGCTCAGCAGCCCCTCATCACTTCCTCCCAACAATGCTTCATCAAAATGGTGCCAGATCGTAGAGTTGCGAATTTGTGTTTCCTCGCACACGGCTTTGCGCGTATGCTTCAATGTGCGCACTGTTCATCGGAGTTTCGCCCGCCACCTAAATGGGGAGCTAGGCACATACATGACGAACATTTTCTGGTTCGATTTTTCGCACAGCACGGTTGTACTTTCCTCGGTTGTTCAAACACCGTCCTCGGAATCTATCATTCTTGTTTGGAATACATGTGGGGTGGTATCAGGAATGAAGATAAAGATCAACTCCCCGCAGTTCTCAGCGGTGATGTAACTTCTTGCTGCGATAAGGAAAAATGGCCTCACACTCGCGCGGAATGGGGAACATGTGTGCTTCAAAGTTAACAGGGTCTCTAGCTGATGCCACGTGCAGAACAAGGGATCATTATACCAATAGCGGCGTTGGAGAGTCGAACTACATTGGTGAGTGAGGGAACAACGTGAATATTTAATGATTTTCCCAACATCAGTCAGGTGGAGCGAGGAGAAACGCCGCAACATGCCGTTGATGGTGGAGAATAAAATCAAGCGCCAGTTTAGAATGCGGCCTATTGCGCTGGCTCGAATGATAACTGTGTCTCGTGCCCAAAGAAAGTAGTTGGGGCACCAACGAAATGTATCAAACCCGGAAAAGGTGGGATGAGCCAGGACATGATAGGAAACGAGATAATTTCCGAAGCGTCCCGCCGGACTCGGTGCTCGCAGTGCGTTGGGAAAAGCAATTAAATTTTCTCTTCGCCAATACCATCAGTTCCTGTTTCAGCGAATGCGTTAACTTTGATATTCCGGATTTGATGAAAATGGCTGCCAATGATGGGCGGGAAACAGAAATCATGGTTGGTTCTTTTCAATTAGTATCAGCATCATGTTTTTCTTTATGCAATGAACCTGAAAATATGAATCTCTGCCGTTCCCTTTTTGATGTGACGTTAATCCAACTAAACCCATGCCTTGCTGTTTCCCGGCACGGACCAGAAAGTTCTTCTTGATCTTGCTAACAGGAAATTTTTTCTGCATTAAGGAGAGGGACATTTAAATCCACATTTTCTGACGCTTCTAAAGAAAAATGTCCGAATCGCTACTTAAGCTAGATGCATGTAGAAACGAGAGCCAGAAACAGGACAGGATAATATTTCCCCCAGCGAAAACGCCACCAGGCAGAAAGGAACTGGATACTGGAAGCACGGGCCGAAAAGAGTCGTACAAATTAAATCCAACGAGTGCGCTCGATTATGACACACGATAGAGAGAAAAACTTCATCGAGTCCTGTCGAGCAGGGAAAGATGATTATCAGGACGATCGTGATGATGGTTACGAGAACGCTTGCTCCTACAACGACGCCTTTCGGTAGCCTACCTCCCATCTACTCCCCGGTGGCTTATGTCGAAGATAATCATAATGGAATGTTGCAGCAGAGTTGAGAATCGTTGGGCCATGTTGTTGAGTTTCAAAATGAAAGTGAAATTAAAATGAAAGCACCATAACAACCGTCTATTCCTTTCACAGACGGCGGAGAACTTGTGAGACTCCACAGGAACGTTCAAACTGCTTCTCGGGGAGTCGGTGAGTGCGGAAAAAATGCTGTCCTCTTGCTACCTCTCACTTTCACAGGATTCATCGCATCAGTTGGTATCCTTTTCCCCGGCCTTCCCTCAAAGAACTTTAATGAAAAACTTAACATTTTTAGTCACTTTTTCCAACAGTGGTAAAGGTGTGTCGTGTACATTTTTTCCAAAGAATGTTTACCTAAACCTCAACCCCTGTAGAAGAACCAGTAACGTTATTAATTTGCCCACTCTTGTTCACTGTCCAAGGGGAGGAGAGTTTACCACGAGTTGGAGACAACAAAGTTTGCTTAGCGTCTATTTTTTCCCCATTTTCCCATTGGGTGTCCCAAAGCGCTCCAGCGCATCCCCCTTCTCGCTCGTGTGCGATACGGTGCTGGGTTTTCGGAAAATGTTGTTGGAAAATTGTTTTTGGAGTGTACTATTTTTTCTACCGACGCGGGTGCGTGTGTGCTGGGGTGTGTTTTAAACTTTGTGGAATGTTCTGCTATGTTGATTCTCTTCGTGCGCGAGGGCCGCGTGTAGATTGCACGTTTTGAGCAAAAACTCCTCGCTCGGTTTTTTTCGGATTCCTTTTCCGATTGATGTTTCGTTTTGTAACGCTTTCTTCGGACCGTTGTGCGAGCAAGGAACGGTCAACAGGAAACACGCGGGAGCGGGCTGAGAAGGGTGCAAATAATAGTTTTAGACGGTTCATGCTGGTTCCACGAACGGTGAAAGTGCCATTTTTGTTTGTTGGTAGTGAACATGAACATCATAATCATGATGCAGTATAGTAGTCGTTGTTGCTACGGAGCTAGTAGATGCCAGGCCGTGGTTTTCTGTGTTCGTGTTTTTTAAACAATGAGCAAAAACGGTTCGGTCGGAATTGTTGCCTGTGCTCAAACTTCCGTTCCACTATTACCTGCGATGGCGTGTTATAAACCAAGCCGAACAGCAGGTGGAAGTATGAAGTGAATGTCTAGCAGGGGTTGAAAATACGGGCCCAACAGTTGAAAGTTTTCCAAGAAGAGCAATGGCAGTGGAACAGCAATTTCAAATTACTTTACGGAATGTGTGCATTTTCGGTAAAGTTTGGAAATTATTGGCAAACTGAGACCTCAACAGCGGCCAGATCACAGGAAAACTTTTCCCACCTTGCCTGGCACGGGTTTCCTCGCCTGCTACCTGTCTGTCGTGCCAGTCCGGTTGAGTTTGCAAACTTGTGTGGCTTCCGAAAAGTGCCTCGGGGCAAACCAGCGAACTTCCGGACTACCCAAAAGAGGACGGCTTCCGTGTGTTGGAGATTTGTTTCTAAACTGACTTTACATTGGACATCTTTATTATACGCCAACGGTGTCGCGGGCTGCTCGCTTTTCATTCTTTCCGCATTTTCGTTTTTGTTTTAATATTGGCCGATCACGTTGCTTTAAATATAATCGAATTCCTGCACGCAAATGCTCACCGCTCGTGTAATGACAGGGGAATAAAAATAAAGTTTCCCACCGAAACGAAGCCCAAAATAGTGGTGGAATTATTTTACCGTCCTGCTTTGTATACCTGGCTGCAGCAAATCTGCTCTGTACTGTAGCTATTTATAAGTTGCGTCATGTTTTGTTGCATCCAGGTGCTATCAGGCTATTTGTTGGCTTGGTGTTGGTGGTTGCTGCTTTTTTATTATTTCTATTGCGAAAAACATTCAATTGAAACGTGGAACCCACACGAACGTTACTGTTTTGCCCACGCGAATGACAAACCTAGTAAAATTGAAAATCGATCGAGTTTCACCTAACTGGCAACAGTTCGAAACATTTGCATGAAACATTGTATTATGCTTATGCTACACGCGGAAACAAAATTGTTTCAGAATGTTTTAATAAAAATCCTCCGCATAGTAATGCAGTTTTCATTATAAAACTGACAGCAAATGGGAAAAAATTGAAAACTAGAATGCTCTGAGCACGATTCGCCATCTTCGTGGCGTTGAATTTTGCCATAGAAATATGGGAACGTCAATTTACCCAAAATGCCAAGCATGACGATGTGTGGGAGGACTACGTGTGAAATCATTGCCGAGAATAAAGAAATGTGGATCACAAATAGACGAACACACTCCAGGGGCCTCTCCGCTTCATCCCACACTTTGGGGAAAATTTGCCTGGTGTTTTGAACGCGAACGGAGCAAACGACCGAACGCACGAGTATGACTGATGATGATGAGAATGACTTCTCGCACAGGAAAGCTTGTGGCGTATTTGTCGATTGGAAAAGCGCTACCCGTGGGCCACACAGGCACGCCGAGTGGAAAGAAAATTGTGTAGTCTCGAGGGCATAGAAAATGTGCCGTTTGATTGAGCGATGATGGACGACGGATGTGGCCCACGATTGAACGGATGGTGAAGGAAGCCTCAAAGAGGGGTGAAAATAAATGGAGAGGTGAAGAGAGAGAAAGAGATAGAGAGAATGAGAGAGAGAGAGATAGAGAGAGAGAGAGAGAGAGAACAAGAGAGATAGACATAGAGAACATATGGTTGAGGGGTTGATGTGCTCCAAAACTGGCGAGCTTTCTCGATGCGGCAAAAGAGCAATAATCATACCTTAATGGTCACCGGCCCTTCTAGGGTGGGTTCTGAGAGAAGGGAGGAAAAAGCCATTGGTAAAACATTTATCCATGCAAAGCTTACATATTCAACTGACTTCTTTCGTGTTGAAGTTCTGCTCTAGATTTCCTGATGACACAGGACATTTTGCTGGCGGAAAATCGGAAAGTCATTCAACGCATGACTGGATGAAAGGATAGTTCAATACCGACAACGTTAGAGCGAGCATAAATGCAGGAGAAACATTAAAATAAATGGTTTTTATATCCTTTTTCAAGTTGAGTTTTCATGTCAATAATTTTGAACAGGATTTAATATTGTCTAGTGCTGCGAACTTGTCAATGCCGATTCCGATGGTCGACGATCGTGTATTCAGTGAGCTGAAGAAAGCGGCCATACCGTGGACTAAGTTTCAGAGAGGGAAGTATTGAAGTTGATCATAAAATTCATTTGAAATGTAAGCCAATTACGTTCACCAACCGTTTGGCGATCGGCGATGGCGAGCAAGCGCTCGATGGATCGGAATTCGATGCCTAATTAGAAAAACTAAACTAAAATAAACAGGTGCGCCCAAAGTGACGCTTCGCTGGGGCGCTAAAGTTTATACCCATTCAGCGCCAGCTCAAGGTTTTCCCAATGGGCGGTGTGCGTTAAAAAACTTGGAACAGTTTCGGTTTATTTGGATTTCGGAACTAGGCACCCCAAAAATCAGTGGTCCGTGAACGATAGATAGGAAAACGCCGTTTGGGGGTTCGCCAGAGGAAGTCGGGTGGAAACTCGAGAAATTAATTTATGACCAGTTATTCGGACTAATTCCACTCGCTTCCCCTTCTGTGCCCCGTCCGAGGGAATACTTCGGTGGAGGTGATGGGCGAGGGAAAAGGTATACGGTTTGGGTAGCTACCGGTTGGTGGCTTTGAATATAGATCGTGCAACAAGTGGATCCTCTGAGGTTGAAGGCGCGCTAAGCGAGACTAGGTTGTGGTTCTTCGTTTTTTCAAATAAAACAGTAGCAGTATTTTTGTATGATGTTTACCCGGAATGGCATTATAACTCGCAAGCTAGTGCAAAAAAAAAACAACGCACTGGCCTAATCATTTGTCCTTTTGGAGTGCGCACAAGGGTGAGGGTTTTTCGTTTAAAATGGAACAAGCCGGTAAGGTTGACCGGTTGGGTTGGAGACGTCATGCACACGCGTTGTTCGCGGGCAGTCGCTGTGTGCGAGAGAACTTGCAAACGTGAACTCCGCAAGTCCGCACAAAACATGCGTGTTCACATGGCTTGTTAATTAACACTTTCCGCGCGGATGATTATTTTCCATGTTGGAAAGTTGTTGATTTGTGGCAAGGATGGTCGTCCTCCTCGGCAAAAACTCATCGTGATGAATTTTTAACCCAAACCGTTACGGTGGTTGCGATCCATGTCGGCGCGCGCCGAATTATACACCACACAGGGTGAGTTTTCGTAAGGAATAATGTGCGGGTGAAATTGCACCACTAACCGGTAGCAGCGGGCGCTGTAAAGAGATGGTGGTTATTGCCGGACAACAGTGAGCTATCGAATTGAGATATCCAACCCGCAAATAAAACGGCCCTCAATTAGTCGCAAACGCAATGCTGATTACAGTAAGGCATCGCTGGGCATTGTAGTTGGCTTGGCAATGGCTAAAAACACTGGTTTCTTTTTCCCGTACCTTCATGGGCGTTTTTTGATGATCCTGAATTTTATCTCTGGGCAGGTCTTGGGTCCGGTTCGCGGCAGTGGCCAAACGGTCTATTCGGATCCGTCGTAACCCTACATCCCTGGCTTCAACCCCTATCGTGGTGCTGCTGTATAGGCTCAGTCAAGTGTTGCAATGAGTTTTATGACCCACATTGGTGAAGCCCGCAGTTGTCTATCGGTAGCCGGCTTAACGGCGAGAAAAAATCGTTCGAGCGTATCATGGCTAAAGCTGGAGGGAATGTTTCTGTCCTGAGGATTCTACGGTCTTTCCGATTTGGAGTTTTCCTGAAAACCCCGAATGTCTTAATTGTACGTCGCGGCTTGGCGCCAGCTTTAAATGTGAGAGTGTTATCCGATCGGGGGCAATGTAACGAAAATAAGTGTAATGTCACGATGAGCTGACCGGTGCTGCTTGTGATGAAATTGGACCTAACGAGCTTTTGGGGGTTAGACCGTTTGCGCAAAGTATTGTGACTTTATTGTGTTTGAAGATGGTCGATATCGACGGGAAACATAAGAACGGATATCTTTTTCTATATCTAGAAAAATTGATTCGTTGGAAGGTCGCTAATGTTGACGACTGAAGCTATAATAAACGTGATGCATTTCTGTTCTAACGGCAGATTTCTCTGTTCTACCAATAACAATTTACTCTACTTGGCCATTTTAATTTGTTCTAAATGGGCCACATTCCATGTGCACGTACAAAAGACTCTATTGATGGATATGTGTTTTCCCCCAATATTGCTTTCAGGCGCTGTCAGTCCTCCAACCGAAGACAATGTTCGATCGCACTTAATCTTTAATGCGTAAAGGTAAGTCTTCTTTCATACCAGTATCGAACATATTATAGGCTGGCAAAGTACTCCCCGACCTTCGGACCCGAGCACGAATTGATGGTTTGCTGCTTCGATCCCATTTTTCACCTACGAACTGGCCGTAAATCAAATCCCTTAGTTCACCATTAGTCGTGCCTACTGCTCTAGCAGGGAAAAGGTGCCCAGAAAATGGCTCTTGTGTGTATAGGAATTTATTTTTTCGACGCTTACGAACATAAAAGAAAAATAACTGCGTGAAAAGATCTATCTCCTCCAAACACCGCAGGAAATACAATCTTCATACAGGTCTGAGTAGAGTCAGAGTAACTTGCCCTTCCGATTGGACTCTTGGTGATGTATGTTACGGGCACACTTGGACATTTCATTTTTTTTTCCTACTCGCCACGCAAAAGTGCAAGTATCTTTTCCACCACTCATCGTACGGGAAGAAATGTAGGCTCCCTGTGCGATGGGTGGATGGAAAAGGAAAGTACGATACTTCCACACAGAGCGTGTCCCGATAATGCGCCATAAAACACATAAAAGCCACTTGTTCTGATTTTATTATTTCATCCTGGGACAACAACACCTACACCACCAACCAACGCTTGTGCATTTGGGGGTTTTCACAAATCCCGGCGGAAGTGCAGTTTTGCCTTTCTTGCCTAGGAATGGAAAATCATCGGTTTGAGTATCCTAGGCGACGGGTTTCCCGATGGCTCGTAAATGAATGAAGGCCGTTTGGCCCCGGTGCAAAGCTGAGAATAAAACAGCTCCAGAGGAGAGAAGCGTTGTGCCGCTTTCCACGGTAGTTCTCCACATGCTTCTTGTGCTTCCTGTAACGACACACAAAAGGGTACCCAAAAAACCCAGCTAAAAACCAATCTCGATACTACACCGACCAACCCCTTTCTCAAACTTCCAGTGAAAGTTTACCTTGAATATACATCGTTCGGCCCCTGATTGCAAATCTTACGCAGCACCGTCGGCGATTCCTTCGAAATGGGGCTCGTCTTCCAACGCTGGTTCTGGGTTTCCATTCTCGTTCACTGCCAGCAATGTGAACTTTCCGGATACAGTGGGTGAAAATGCCGCCCGTAAATGGGCGCCTGTATGTGGGTCTTATGGATGGAAGAGAAAAATTCCATCCTTGTTCGAAGCATCGGCAGCCAGTCAATAGAGCATTAGGACTTTTCTTTGATTCTTGTCTCTTCCCCTTGTGTAGCATGGACGTTTGCTGTTGTCCGTAGAATACTGCGGAATTGGAGCTGGCTGAAGAAATCTGCGGACGCCCACGTACTTCCCACGACCCTTCGGGCGAGTGCCGATGGTTAGTCCTGCCGCGGGAGGGTAGAAAGACCCTTTTTTGGGAGGCCTTTACTTGCTTGCATTTCCCAAACATCAGCAAGTGCCCGTCTTTGTGTGTGTGTGTGATGATGATGGCTTGAGGGTCAGGGCATGGAGGTTGTCCTACCATTCAGCAGTGGAAAGCCTTTTTTTCTGACCAGACAGACAAACAAGCGGAGAAAAAATGATCCATAGCGGAAGCGAGGAGGAGGGAGTACACGGAGGGATTAAGGATCGGCTCTATCAAGGAACGAGGTTAGGCTGGAACGCCGGAAGGAACCAAAGCTATAAAACCTCGGTTCTTGAGGTGCCGTCCGTTGACTCGCTTTCCTGATCCGAAGACCCACCAATTTTCCCACAATCATCCACCGTTATCCTTCCTATCGAGATTTCCCTCTCCCTCCCTAGTGCCCCTTTTGATTCCATCCATAATGTTCCAATGTTGGACGAACAATAACAATATCCCATAACCGGAATCGAATCGTTACATTTCAATAGACAGCAACAATTTTTCTTTCTGCCCGCTTCTTCTGTTGTCGCTGCTTCCTCGCCCTCCTCTACGAGGTCGAATATTTCCCCGTATTTGTGTGTTTCTTCGAGTAGCGCAAAAAAACACTTGAGCGAATGTCGGCTTTAATCGTCCCCTCCTTTTTGCTCGACAGTCCAGTTCCAGAAGTGGCCACGATTTTCGCCGTTAAGATTCAATTCTTTGCAGATCAGAATCTCCACCATCGCGAGAGGGTCCTCTTTTTCGCAGGACTGAAGTCGCGCGGTACCGAAATGATCGTATTTATTTTATTTTGTTCCATTTCGAACCGTTGGCGAACGAATTTCCTAGAAGATTGCATCAAATTAGCTGAATCCGTTGTTCCGGTGTACTTTATCGGCTGCCGTCGTCCTCGTCGTATTTTTTTGTTGTTGCCCGGAAGCATCGAATCCGGCAGTAGCAGGAGGATTTTGTGGTGCTTAGTAATTGTTTATTTATGGCAATTGGTAACGTTTTTTATGCTTGTCCAAACCGAAAGGAAAATTCGCAACGTAACGGAAGAAACGTTTCCGAGTTGTTTCCGAAGAGCATTTCCGGGCGTTTTTTTTTTCGACATGTTTTTTTCTCGAACGAAAAGCGGTAGAAATAAACATAGATATTTTAGTACAGCACAAGTATAAAAAGGACAACATGCATCTAAGTACTGAAAATATGGAGTATTATTAACTTGGTCCTTCGGATGTCCTGTGTGATACGCATCCAGGAAAATACGAGCATGTAGCTCTACACTAAACTGTTCAAAACCCCCACAAAACCTTATGCGCAACTGAAATTCTTCTGACTCAAATACAGCTAGCGTATTTGCTTCCATTTGCTGTTTGCATTGCCTTGTCACTGCTTTGTGGAATAAATTTTGTAGAATTCTTGCAACTCATATTTTCCGGCACGTGTTTCTCCGGCTCTGAGAGTTTTCCAGTGCGTCAGGAGTTTATTTTGGCATTTTTGTGTGCCAAGAGCTGCTCCTTTTCGATTTTCCACCTGGATTTAAAACACCGGAACTATTCGCACAACCGGGAGCATTCCTGCACCGCCGTTGTCTTTTATTTTCCTATCATTGTATATAGCCTTTGCCCTGCTGCAGAAAACACGAGAGTGTCGGGAAAATAGGAAATGCACTCGAATTTCTCTACTCAATAGCCGGGTTGGTACCCTCTCCCCTTCCGCTAACCTTGTCTGCTTATCTGATGTTCGTTTTATGCTCTCGTCCTTTTTTCCAAACGCAAACGATGGCACTCGGTGAAAATGGTTCTATTTTCTACCTACCAAGTTGTGGGTCCCCCCTGCTTTACTTCCCCTATCTTGTCATCCCCTTCATCCAGGGAGGAGAAAAACTCCCACGGAAAACGAGAAAACGCATCTCGATGTGGTTCAAGAGCTTTGTTTGCCCCAGTCGGCCGACTCCTCTTGCTACACGCTAGTGTTTGGGAACCAGCAAAAAAGGCCTTTACAGTTTTTCCTGCGGTGTTTTCTCATGCCCTGTCCACCGCTGGGAAAAATCGAGCAGGAAGTGCAACTGTAGAAATGCAGAATTGTAAAACATTTGCACCGATCCTGGTGCAGTTTGCCACTTCAGTGATAGTGTTGGTGGTGGTGGTGGTGGTGATGTTGGTGGTAGGCGCATTGCCTACTCTCTTTGGCCAACCCAAACCCGTGGACTAGCGCGAAAGATGCAATTCCGAACTTCCCTCAAGAGAAGTCCTGTAGTTTGCTCCGACGCTTGAGAGGAGAAAAGGAGGTGATGCGTGCGTATGGGACCGGGACTCTGGGAAACTCTTGTTTGCTTGCGCTTGTCACGCCGGGGTTGCAGCTGCATTCAACTGCAACACCCCATGGATGCTGCCTCGCCTCGCGCCCCACGACGACAAATGGCGCGACGAATGTGGAAATAGTTTGGTGTATTTGCTCTATTGCGCATAAATATGGAACAATAGTGAAATTCAGTTTTCGATAGCGGGACAACGCCACCTGACGGTCGCTTGTCGAGTTAAACTTTGTTTTTCTCGTTTGGTGTTGCGCTGCCCGTGCATGTACGCCTCCGTTGCAGTAGAGTTTTGTTCGTCGCAGTCCTGCTGGAATTCGCAATTTTTTTGAATATGCTGATGGGTTTTCCGCGGAGCTACGTTTTCTACAATATATTTTTTATTTTGTTTTGTTTCTAGCATTCGTTGACTTTTACGTTATAGTATTAAATTATCGCTCCGCACACGGCGGTTCGCTACTGCAAAAGGACTGCAAGTGCCCTCACCATTATGCCCAATGCATCGAAATTTCCCCCGGGGGGTGATTTATAGTGGGTTTGTTTTCGGTTGTAAATAAAATTGAATTTATCGAAACAGCACTGCAGCCTAGCATGATGAAACGCGGCAGAGAGGGTTGCCACAAATTGCTTCGTGTTGCGAATTGGATTGTGATTTGTTGTTTAGTTATCGAGAAAAGTCGCCGACTGTTTCGTTGGCCAATATTTATTGAAGTGGGCAAGAACTGTCAGCGCCGAGTACACTTCGAATAAAAGTGCACCCTTTCTGTTGTTCATTTTCGGCAAAGTTGTTTGCTATTGTTTGTCAATACTTTTGAATTGGAAGCTATTTATTGCTTCAAGATTCAAGCCAAACGCACAAACAAACACAAACGAGATTATACCAAAATATTGATGCCGGTAGAAGTCGAAGTTCATCATTCGTCGCTTATCAGCAGCGGTTTCTTCCGGAGCGCCCAGTGACCAGGAACGGGCTCCATAAAACCAACGTCAATTCCAGCCCGTGGCCTTCACGGAAGCTGATGACTTTGGTGAGCTGACGGGGGGAAGGGTTTATTGTGAGGTGTTGACGATTTATCAGCTGCCAAAATGAGCAGTCAGGGAGAAGGTCGGCTTAAGAATTTGGCTTGGTTTCAGCGCTGAAGTAACACACAGCACTGGCAGAGCCGCTCCGAGCCACCCTTCCACTCCGTCTCGTGTGTTTGTGTGTGGTCGTTATCATCGGCCCTGCTGCAATGGTCGTCGGTATTTTCGTGTCTTTACTCGCGCCGCGCACGGAATTTACATTTAATAGTCACTTCCCGTAGCTAATTAGAAACGGTTTCCGTTTCCAGTGTTCCTTCGTCAGCGGAGATAAGACGACGAAGCTGATGCAACAGTGCTTCTAATACTGTTTGGTTTTGTTCAGAAGATAATGAGCTCCTTTAAAATATTCGTAATAAACAAAATGAAGAGTCAGTAAGTGGAAAATTACTACATGCAGTAAGTTGCTATTATTTTTTTTCATATAATAGAAACCAAAATCCACCAAAAGGCTGACAAAAGGAGATGCTCCAAAAATAAAAATTGAAACGGCGCCGATCAAACACTGAACCTCTTCTCGGAAGATCAAGCATCGTCCCGAAGATGGGTAATCGATTAAAAAGCTTCGTAATGGACGAGCGATTTTCCAACTTTTCCTGGGCGTCTAACGATACCATTCACCACCGTTGCTTGTGCACCAGGCGACCCCTGTCGTGCAGGCAGAACGTAATGTGTGCGAGACGAGGCAGCCGAAAAACATATGTTGAACTATTTTCCCTATTGAAAAACTTTTCCATCCTCCGTTCTTAGAGTATTCAGATGAGGGCCGTGCTGTTTGTTGTTTGCAAGGGTGCTCTTCTTGTTATTTTAGCTACCGAGTTTTCCT
>JAOEFI010000007.1:21070448-21096822 GCA_034621735.1 Anopheles plumbeus | reverse complement strand
TCGGGGTATGCCGTTTTTCCAATCTTTTCACTCAATGGAAGGCAAAAGGCAAAAAGTGTTCAAGCTGCCCGACTGGGAGCTAACCGAATTTCTCCAAACGATTTGAGGAGGCGGGGGGAAAGGCTGGACGATTGAAAGGAGATGCTGGGTTCTATGCAAAGCCACACATAGAGGTACTCTGGTACATGATAGGATCTGGCAATGTTTGGATTTCGAAACCTAAAATGGATCGAAAACGACGAGAAGGAGGCTCAAATTAGGTCTGGAGGAGGAAATTGAGGTTGTCGCATTTTCCCAACCCTCTCTCGAAACCGCTCATCCATGCTTCTGTCCATCGTTTGCATGTCGCCTTCGGTGTAGAACCCGGTGCCGGTAACCCAAGCTTATTTACTATTCAATGAATAAATGAATTATTATGATAAACTTCAATCCATACTGCACCCTGTACGACGGGTCCGAAATGGAGAAGGGGAAGAGACGGATTGTCAAAGAAGGAAAAGGTTATCGTTAGTTATCGCTCCAAACATCGAAGAACAACACATGTGAGACATTTCGCCAGACTATAGGTTCATATTGGAAACTCTGGATTGTGATTACGTTTTCGAACACACAGAAACGCATGTAGTAGATGTTCCACCGATGCTACGGTGCGGCCTGACACTTCTAATCCTTTCCTACTTGTCGACTCTTCTCGTTGGCAAAAATCGTCAGCTTTAAGATTTGATTCCGTCTTCATCTATTGTTGGAACGCTTTTGATAGGCTTTGTATGAATAAAAGTTCTTTCAAAGGATCGTACGATCACAGAAGCTCAGTGTATCGCCAACGACAACACAAGATGTCCTCTGGGACGCTTTCGTCTGGAAGCCATCAATGAAATTGAAGAACGAGGGAATCTCTCCAACAACTTTTCCCAAACTCAACGCTAGCTGATGCCCTGAGTTCTGTTATCCTTCGTTACCTGGAGGAATCGGCAATAGCATTTGATTAGGAAGGAACAATTCGTTTGTAAACACCCAGAGAACATTTTCCCGGAGCCAGAAGGAAAAGAGTGAATGTTTTTCTACGTGTTCTTTTACTTCCCTTTTCCATGATGATTGTGATATGGAAAAGAAGGAGCAGAAAATGGAAAACCCCTAGAGAAGCAGGGACATGTCAGCTGGGATAAGGATGCGGATTTCGTGGTCGCCACCATCGTCACTGTTGTCAGTGGAAGTGGATTAACTTTCGAAAGGCGGCACTCTCTGCTCACTCGAGGTAAACAACGCGTTCGAGATCCGGGAACCAGAGAAAGCCAGCAGGTGTGTGCACGAGGCTGCCTCTGCTAGTAACCCGGAACGACCACTCCGGCGATCTAAGATACGCTGAGAAGCTCAACCTTCCCATGGTACGTCGTAATGCAGCTGGAGTCAGCGAATAAGGAAGAAAGACGTAATTCAGTGGAAAAGCGAATACTGAGTTCCAAAGGAAAGACGGCAAAGTTAATCCGTAAATGTACAAACAAACCTGCTCCTCGTCTCGAGTCAATGTGTGAACTGAACCGGGGGAAAAGAGGTATTATTAATTCTATCACGACGATGCACCGTCGAAGGCGGGAGGCTCTCGCTTAAGCTTGCTGATTGTTTGTCAAGAAGTCAGCAGTTTTTATCAAAACAAATTATTTCAAAGAATACATTACGGCTAGCGAGACATCCCGGATCCCGTTTCATTTGAAAATCCAATGCACACAGCCTTCACAAACATTGTTGCTTGCTTGCTCCACTCGAAAGGCTCTTGCCTCAACAGCGAGTGAGAACGTTAAGGATTGGAAGAAAGTGCCTGCTCCTGAGAGCTACTCTCCTTCATTGGCGGTTCATTATTTATGGTACCCTTGCTCCACGCGCTCATTGACAGTGCTTCGTCTTAGCACTCAGAAAGTTTATAGTTAATTGTCTACCGCCGGAGAAAGACCATCGGGGATAGCAATCAGACCCGTGCTCGGTGGCAAGATCCTTCTTGGGATTGCACTTAATTTGATAGCCACGTGTGCCTATGGCAGCATCGTCCGCCGTTCCACCGGCAGGTGTAAGGAGGGGAGAAGCAGTAGGGCCGAGCCGAGGTGGAACGTGTTTTATCTGCTTCCACCGTAAAGTGTCTTTAATTATCACAAATGGAAGACAAACACGCCAGAATCGTCCAACTAACCAACCCTTTTCGAGGAACTGTGGTTGTAACTTTTCCCACATTCCGCTGGTCGGCGCAGTTGGCACGGAGCCGGAGTAGGAAAACGTTTCTAGGGTGGAATGGGAAAACTTTTGCGCCACTTCGTAGGACATCACATACGTGAGGAAATTACGATCAATTTAAATTATTTCCCGGAAAGTAATTTTCCTCCCGCCAGCTAAACAAACTCCTTGTCGGTTGATTCTCCCCTACGTTTTGTTTGACGAAATCACAAGCAGTTTAAAGACTTTTCTGCCAACACGACTCATGGCATCGCCAAGCTATGGTTCCCCCTCTTCCACTGGGACCGATTTGTTTGAGTGGCCGTTTAAAATGTTATCATTAGGTTATTTGTTCTACGGCATCATTTTTCTTCCCCTTCCCACCCTGCCACTCCTTCTCGACCAAGGATAGAATCAGACCAAAGTTACGGATACGTTAAGTAGATCGGATTAGACAGAAACACATTTTTAAAATGCCTAGGAAACAATTAGACTACTCCCGCTACATTTGCTGACCTTCGTCATTCTTATCACCAGCACATTGAAGCATGGAACTTGAGACCTTTATTTGAATCGAAAAAAAAAACAGGAGGAAACACGATTTACCGAGGAAAGTTAATCGAAATTAAACCTAATCTGCTTTATGCTTGCTTTCAACCAATGCAAACTCCGTGTCCGCCTTTTGGAAGCCAAGGGAAATGCTAGAAAGGGGAGTCTATCTCACCCAGACAGCGGGTATGCGATAGACACACTGCCATGGCTCGCAGTAGCCAGGGAAAATTCTATGTTTGATCTGCACGTCCTTCCTCTAACATGCAACGCGACTGGGGCATTTTCTGGTTTTATATTCGCAAACTTTTTTTTCCCCTTTCAGGCGGGAATAGTTTACTCGAAAACCAAACTGTTTGCTAAGTTGTGTCTTTCTTTGGCACGACGCGTCCAAATTCATGTGATAGAATTATATATACGTGGCTGGACAAGTTTCGGGACGGGCAAGACCCGAAAGCACTTTCCCGAGTGCTTTGGACACCTCGACCAGCTCCGGACGGGTTAAAAGTGGAAAGCTATTCTAGAGCAAATACATCACCAGAAGGACGCAAAGATGATGCAGTGCCAAACCTGGTGAAAAACCCAATAAATATCGAACGATAGCGCACGGTAGCAGAGGGCAGCGATCGGAACTGCCGATGCGAGAACGAACGTTTGATAGAAGGACGCTAGAGGACGATGAGTGCTGTGGGAAGTGGAACTGCCCTGTTGGGGCAATCGGTTAGAAATTGGTGGTCGAAATTTTTGGCAATAAATTAGTTGACTTTTTTCTCCGCTTGTCACAGCCCTCATGGTCGGTGTGTGTTTTTGTTAGTTTCGGCAACGAACCGTAAACTGCCATCGGCCGACAGCTTTGGTCATCTGACCACACACCGACGGTGGTGACGGCGGTAACCGTTACTCTTCTTCCAACCGAGTCATGTTGGTTCGATTTAGGTTAGTCAGCATGTGTGATGACATCGGCAAGCTTTAGTATTTGGCTTTTTTTGTGTTCTCGTGTCCAGTTTTCCATTCACAAGGACCTTCGGCGTTGGATGCCACTGGCATGAACAGAGCCCTAGTGCGGTCCCCGACAAAATCACAAGTGACCCAAACGGTGTGGATCGAGCATATGAAGAGACATGAGAAAGAGAGAGGGAGAGCAAGAGAGTGATAAACCTATGGGATGCTGCGGTCACATATGTACCGCATTATGCTGTCGACAAGCTGTGGCTGTTATCGATGCTATCGACGAACATGTCACCGTTGCAGCATACTCCTGTTGGACTGAAGGCGGTATTGTAGTACAGCTAGCGATTTTATGATGCCCAACGATCGGATGGATCGATCGATCAGGGATATCTGTCCAAGTTCCGTACCGGAAAGCATTCTGTTCTGGTCTGGAAAGGGGAGAAATATATCGGATTGAGTATTTTAAATGTACGCGATTCCAGCGCGTTGAAACTTTTGGCATCCAATATCAATAAATGGACAGAATCGTTATTTAAAAATGCGCAAACGTTTGGTAAACGACTTTTAGAAATGCTTAACTTATGCACATTTTTAACCTCGTCCGCCTTTCATGTTTCAATTGACGCAAAATCTTTTCCGGGTCAAAGATCGGCTGGTCGCTATGAGATTAGCAGCAGCAATCTTCGGGATAAAAAGAGTACTCATACTTTTCAGTCACAACTTTCTTCACGAGTCAACCAAAATACATGCACTCTCAAATCGAAGGAAGTGGTAAGCGGTTTAACGCTACGCCCGGGAGGTTTTTGGATAAATTGAAAGTCGTAAATTTAAACCACTTTTCGCCCGGGAAGCAACAGGGAAACCCACGCTTTCGGGGATCAGTTTGAGGGGCTGTGTTCGCGACCGGTGAAGTGAAACATCATTGAGGGGAATCCTTTTTTTTCGCGTGCCCATCTCCATCATGATCCCTTTAGTAGCTTGCTTTAATGAATTTATCGACACTCCGGGCCCGCGGCATGAGGCGGCAAGCATGTTGGTGGAAAATACTTACCACGGATACCGCTGTTTTCCACTTCTCGCTCATCAATGTGCGCTGGTCCGGGGGATTTACACCCGCGGGAACTTTTCAGGCGCAATTTTCATTTCAAGCTGGAATTGAAAGATTGACTAGCTTCTCGCTTCACAAGCTGAGTAGCATGGAGTGAGCGAAAGTCACTTTGAGATGGAAGGAAATCTTCGGATGCGGAAAGATCTTCACGGAACCATTCCCATTCCTCATAACGCAAGAACTGAACTGGATCTAGGTCACGAATTTGTTTCCAACAGAGGTCCAGAGTGAACGGTATGCTGATGCGGTTTCTGCTTGTTATCAGAGTTGATTCTATAAACATCTTCCTGCCCCTGTCCATTCAATACTAAAGTTTGCTGTCTCGAATCATGGACCCCATGACCCACGAAGGAGAAAGTGAATAGAAGGGACGATATTAAAGTTTAACAACCTTTATCCAATCTGCAAACAGCTACACCGGGAAGGAGTTGAGCGGGTAAAACAAGGATGACAGAGAAGTGCTTGTTGTTCGATAGTCCCTGGAAGTATGTTTGCCGTTGTTTGTATTTATTTTTTCAAAAACATGCAAAACAGAGACGGCTACAAAAACTAAAGAACGAGTCATGGAATATAACAACATCCACAGACTGTACTCTCTAATGCTTAACCTGCTAGAAATACAACAGCTCATTTTCCTTTAGTACGAGTAAAAATGAAGAACATAACATTTATCTCAACTTCGATGTGTTGCCCTTGTCGTACTCGTCGAGGATGCGTATCACCGATGGTTGAGCACGTCTCCCATGTACTTCGTTTCCTGGGTAGGATGGCTAACGAGCTTCTGGTACATAATGTTGAGCTTATTCTAGTAGTTCGACAAGCTACAGTGTTTCTTTTCTTAACAGGGGAGGCGCGTATCTTTACTCTGCCGTTGGTTTCGTGTTCCGGTTGTGATAGCCACAATGCTAAGATCAAACTCGTAAAACACCGCTCCTTGAAAAATGCAAATTTCCGCTGACTGTTAGTGTTAGGAAAGTGCGTACATCTTAACACATTCGTGTTATACTACGAAGTTAAGAGAGTTTGTTTTTCCCAGTTGAAGAATGATTTGATTGGCTTAACATGTACACGAAGAAACACCTTGGAAAATGAAGAGAAAATGATTTGTTGTATATAGTAATGGCAGGTATATGAAAAAGATTCGCTCAATTTCGTACACCACAGCAAAAAATTGCAAACTACATTTGCGTAACGACTTCGTATCATTCAGTCAATTTTTTGCAAATGTTCCAACTTTCCCAAGTAACCCTTAGAGAATTACATTCAGTTAAACACTTCCGAGTTAAAATACAAGCAAAGCTCACCTTTGCCCTGTGCGTGATGAAGAATAATTACTCCGGCCCTTGCAGTCACTTTGCTGGTGATACTGGATCGGACGTTTCCACGACGCCGACCAGGCGCCTCCATTAAGCATCCGCTGGTAAGGAGATTGTAACAAATTTCCATCCAAATTTCCTAAGGTTGGTTTTGAATGAAGAGGACTGTAGATTTATGACAAAGGTCAGCATCGCTTATCGAGGATATTTTCTGAAACTGGAGTGCCCTGCATCGCTGCGTTGATTCAAAAGATGGCTATGTTGAACTTCTAAATTTACAAGGTTGCCTGTGCCGAGGTCTGTAAAATAAACATTCACAATTCAGACCCTGCAGCTCGCCAAAATTGGCAGACATTGAGTAATAACAGGCAAGTTCGATCAAGTACTCCGCCGTAAAATTTTCCGGGTCTAATCGAACAAGGCTCGATCAATTTCCTTTTGAGTCTACGAGCAGAAAATTCGCTTATTTGCCTTTAATTATTAGATGTATATATCTACATTATGTGTCTAGTGTCTGTGTAAGCATTAGTAGAATAGGGTAGGTTTCGTTTATTTCTCCAATCCCAAAATTGCGACAAGGGGCCGGGGGTGATAGAGTTGAAAGTGGGAGTAGAGTTTTTTTTTTAAATGCCAGAAGTTCTCCGTGCTGGGAGGAAAAATAATATTTCCATTCATTTACGTTTTATCTGTTTTCTAGCCAATTTAATCCCTTTTGTGGGTCTAATCTGCGAAAGAATTTGGTTTCGAATCAAGGGTTGGGTGGTCCCATCATCGGTGGGTGCGACATCACTTCCAGCCAGCGAGGTTTAATAGAAAACGGATTCAATCCTTGGAACAAGTCCGTATCGTTGGTTTTGTGTCTTTAAAAAAAAGTTTACTTAATTTGAGCGAAACACTTTAAACGTCGTTTCAAATATAGGAGCGCTAATGAAATGGTTGCAAGAAAGGAAATGGAATGCGAACCTCCGTCCATTGGGTAATATCAAAAGTTTTCTAAACATTCGGCCCAAAAATACCTCCCATCTCCCGGTTTTCAATCTCCAATGTTGCGAATTGGTGTGCGTCAATAGTAGCGCTTTGTGACACCGAAGTGGAAATATTATTTACAAGGATAAACTGTCAACCAACCGGCAGTGTCAACAACGATTGTTTAGTGAGTTTGCCGTTCTGTTTGCTGTTCGCTGAAGCAAACGTCAAACGGTTTCTACCTTAATAAGAAACGAGGCTACCCTCCTCGCCCTTCCATCTATTTATTGTTTACAGATACGTCTTTGAAGGTTTAAACTGTTTAACCCTGTAACTGCGTTTGATGACACTGACATTCCGATGATTTGCTCGTGAGTCTCTTGCTCAGAATTTGTTGACCGTTTTTAATTTCATTTATTTTCGCTAGTGGTTTCTCTGTTGAAAATTCTTAGAAATCACGTTAATTCTCACTTTCTTCACGTCGTCAAAACTGCGATATAGATATCCCCAAACTTTTAATCAGACTCTAAATTTACGCATTTTGCGCCGTCGATCACGTTGATATGACATAGATTCGGCTCTAAAAATGTAGTTTATTGATTGTGATATAATTTTCATATCACGTTCATCACGTACCGTTTGTTGTTCCGCAAATCAAAGACAATTTCCCCCGCGCACTGCGTAAGCCCTCCACGCGCTCCACGAGAGAGAGAGAGAGAGAGAGAGAGAGAGAGAGAGAGAGAGAGAGAGAGAGAAGCTTTAAATGTTAGCTCTGTCTGCATCGCTTCTTCATCATCATCGTCAAACATCGTTCGAGATTTGCTCCAAACGCAACTCGCCCGCCCTCATCCAGTCGGACGCGTTATGTTGGTTTTTAGAGCGAAGGATAATGAATTGACGCCCGCGTCGATACGACTCCGGTATTCAAATCACGATCCAATTCTACGCCGTTCTGTTGATAAGGGTGGCGAAATCCGGGAGAAAACAGATCAACGGATTTTCCTAGTTCGTTTCGTTAGTGTTGCTTTCTGCGGAATGGAAAAAGCAAAACTAATCCGCCCACGGAATATTTTCTTCCATCATAATACTGATTGGATTGAATTAATGTTCCTTTTTTGTATTGCGTTATAATGAAATGCAAACTGATTTAGTCAAAGTGGTACAGGGATGTTAACATTTGATATACCTCTTCGGAGTTATACTTTTAATCGGAGTTATACTAAAGTACTAGTTATAGTTTGCATTCTCATGTATTCCAAGTTGATGGAAATTATCTAGAGCGATATCCGGGCAAGTGTTTCGCTGGCATAATAATCAAATAGTATGCAAATCATTCGCATTTGTTACCGATTCTTGTTCTGCTTGGCGATTACACATGTTCAACCTAATAGAATTATCCATGAGTGGGTTTGTGCGTGTATGTGGTATACCTTATCATAGCAAACCACCCTCAAGCTCTCGAAAACTATCATTTCGAACGTCATGCTCCAAACGACCTGTTGGTAGTAGCTGGAGCCAGACGAACAAGCGGCGCGTGTGTTCACATTAATCTTCGAATCAACTCGAACAAACACAATTATGCACTTGGGTTTATTCATCCGTCGGTGCACACATGCGTTCGAAGACAGTGATACCGGCACTCAGGAACGCTGGTGGTCCTCTTAATCTGATCCGACCCATCATGCCTCGGTCTAGCTCTAAGACAGGGAGCCTCTCCCATCTTAGATCGCCTTTCGAGAGCAACCAAATCTTGTTAGCATCATCTTGAGCACGCACAGGAAAAAACTTTTCCACGTCCCCGCACTTATCGAAACGAGGGCCACGCACTAATTTTCCTGCTAGTGATCGCTTTGGAAATGGGTCGTCTCTTTTTTGCAAGACAAGCATGCGGAAGAAGTGCTTTGTTATGCGAGTGTTTTTCTTCCCTAGCCCGGGAGCTCTGTCCGAAGACGGTCGCCGTATGACGATCAAAATCGTCCTGCTTGGTTTCGGTATCATTTTCTGCTTCCACTTCGACCGGGAACTGAGAAATCTCACCGGTCTTTCCGAGCTCTTTCTGTTGTACTGGGTCTGGGGGTATCATAGAAGAATCTTTCAATTGAACCATCTACGCTGAATCTACTATACGGTCTTGGCAGAGTTTATGCTTCCTCCACTTCCTGTACAAAAAACTGTGATGCACTGTGTGTTAGTGACTACTGTGAATGAACGGCCGAAAAAAGTCTTGGCCAAAATCAAATGCTCGACCATAGAGCATGACGAGAACGAGCAAGCTTCACTGTTGTGGTTTTGGCTCGCTGTCATAGTCGAGATGAGAGCGGCAGCTGCTGCTGAACTGTCACTGCCATGGCAGTGGGCTCCATAATTTGTCTTTCATTTGAATCGAAATTAATGGAACGCGAAAACACAAACTATCGTAGCCTGGCTGTCCCGTCGGTCGGCGTTGACGGTGGAGTTCTGTCACGCAGGACTGTTGAAAAACTGCCCCTTGATGAGTTTGTTCGTTGGCACGTGAAAATGAATCTGCTGCTTTCCCGAAAGCTGCCAGTCCGCGATGGCGCACAGTGTCTCTCGTTTAGAAGCACCGAGTAGGAAAAACGGAAAACAATAATTTTCCATCCTTTTTTGCATCAATATTAATGAGTGGGTATTCCGAGTAAAGTATTATTTAGAACATTCCGTCAGTTCCGACTTTTAATAAGTTTCAACTTAAGTTCAGGAAACGATTGAATAGTCACCTAGAGAAGGAAATTTGTCGAAGTGGTCAATCGGATCACAGTTACTTAAAAATAAACACACAAATCTTAATTAACCATCAATAGGGTAAAGTTTAAACTGATAGTAAACAGTTCGGTTCCCCTGCTTCGTCGTTTTTCGGGATGTGCGTCAAAATTAATGACAAACAACCAGCAGAGGAATAACAGAACAGGGAGCTCATCGGAACGGGCTGTGTCCCTCACATAAAAGCTTGTCTCCTCACGAATCGTTCCTCGGTGCTGTCATTAGTGACCACCCGGCTGACCTGTTCTGCTGCAAACACATGTTCCACGCCATACTGGTAGAGTTTAAAGGCGGAGGATAATTTTCGGAAGTGATCATTCACTGAATAAATGATTAATCGGCGCCAGGGCACCGTTGGCGACGGCCTGTTCGGAGACCGTTATTTGTCCTATGAAGAGAAAGGGAAGAATGGAGGGCAAGGATATCCTTTGACATATTGACAGCTAGGTTTGCAGATACTTCACGGGATAGAATTCGCCAGGTCTACCTCGTCGTCGTACCGTTTCGACCGGAAAGCAATCCGTCCTATGGAGGTACGACAAAGCAGGACCCGAATGAGAATCAGAATCACGACGTCTGAATGTACAGGATCATTTAGTGGAACTAAACCGGGCGTACTATAGGATCTTTCCCAATGCCATATCTCCAATCGCAAATCATAGTCGTCTTCCCTGTGAGCAATATCTTTGGGGCATTGTGAAATGCACTCCATTGCCATTATTCCATTTCAATCCATGTTGTTGGAGCATTTTCGGTGGCTAGAGTGCGAATTTGCATTATCACAAAAGTGTGGTGCGCAAAATTTCGATTGTTGATTTAGTGATATACACTGCGGCTTTATTTCATTCCCGGCTCTGTTTTCCCCGTTCTGGCTAACGATCGTCTTTTGGCAAGGGTTTCGGTTTGCACAACATTATTCAGGTGGAAAAGACGGTATGGGTTCGTGGGGAGCTGAGACAACTCGCCTCGTGTTCACGCCAAGCTTCTGAACCTGGAGGACTTCACAGGAGCCACGAACGAGCCCTCATGTGGTCCTTTTTCCGAGTACCTTTCGGAGAAAACTCTGTGCCAATTTTCTACACCATCGTCCTCGTAATCGTCCGCATAGTTGCCGTGCCAGCTGCAACTGGAAGCTTTTCCACCGGGTGGTTTTTCCATCACCTGAATTTTCCGACGTTCAGGGATATGGGAACGAAGCGATCGGCAGGACGAAAAAGAATTAAAGAGACCGGGAGACCGGAAGTTCTTCCATGCAGCGGTCTTCCATCAGCCTTCCACGGTCTTGCCGCAACCCATTCGACAGCATTATTATGTTCGTTCGTGTTTGTCGGGTACGTGTCGGAATGCCAGACCCTGCTACTGGCTTTTCACTTTGCCCCTACCGCCTTCTTGGAGGATGCATTTGTGAAACCCGATCTCGTCGACGCCAACGTTTACCATTTGCTGCACGAGCCACACCAAGTTGCCGTTGAACTTTCGATCTCAATAACCGTATAATTTCACTTTGGCGCCCTTTCCGGGTCTGTGTCGTCCAGGATTGTCCCGGGACATTTCCTCTAGGCGACACGGCCACCATTACCGGTGCCGCGTTTCGGTGTGAAATTAAATTTAATTGAGGAGCAATTAATTAAAGATGCACAGTCCGGCGGCTCCCTCCCAGGCGGCCCTTGGAAAAAAAAATCTATCATCGCCAGGGATGGGCTGGGAATATTCATCTATGAGAAGGGAACAGTGACGGCCGAGTAACGATGACGTTGTCGATCCTTCGGACAGCGGACCGAGCGAGGAGAGTAGAAAAAACAAAACAGTCCTCCGGAGGTTTCACTGATGCCGCTAATTGTGTACAATACTTCTCGTTTCTGCTTGATAAATTCTCACTTCGTGTCTTTCCGATTGGGCTAAACATTTCCAGTTCTAATTTCTCTTTTCGGTTAAATGATTCCGCCTCCTCGCCCCTCGCCCCATCAAACCAAGCGGAGTGACACATCCACCAAATGAAAATAGGTATCTTTGGAGGGAAGGTCAATTCTTTTCCAACAGAAACCCCAAATTATTTTGCGCAAAAGTGCGACCAACGGAAACGAATACAAAAAGAAAAGGAGAAAATTACGTTTGACGCCACTGCCTCTAACAATTCTCATTACGCTAATGTTGTTTACTGGTCCAAGCGGAAGGAATTACGTGATTATGTAGCAAACGTAGAACAGCCGCGCCGCAGCCCTCGAACTATGACTACAAACGGCGAGAAGCCGAACTGGAAAATCATGCTCTAAATTAGAGGAAGAGCTTGAGTGGCTTTGCGGAAAACGCGAACAGCGGGCCCGGGGGCCGGCTCACTCCACACTCAGCGGAGTGGACTGGCTATACCAGGAGCTATACTGAAGGGAAAAAAAATCCATTATGACAAAAATGAAATAACCATCGAGAGAACACCGAGGGAAGGAAAGTGCGGGCGCAGAATATAATGTTTTGCGTGACTGACGCTCGAGGGAGAATAAAAAAGCCTTGCTTTGTGAGGATATTCCGCAGCACGAGAGCCCCAACGGAGAGTTCTCCTCTTCATTTCCCTCTTCGGGCCCAGCAAACCACGAGCGGGAACAAGGAGCAAACACTGAGACACTCGTCCACCGGCCGGTGACGAAGCCAAATATTTATGGCAGAGCGGGGAAATGTGTCGCGCTAAAAAACAATTTAGAAATAGGGGAAAAAAGAAAGAAACCGTCACCGGCTTCCTTCACGGCTCTGGAGTCACTACACGCAAATAGTCACAAAATGATGTCGCCATTTGGCTTAGAAATGAAAACAAAATGGCACACATCGAGAAAGACATTGAGCTTAAAATAATAAAACGAAAAAATTAGTCCGTCTGCGTTTGGAATGTTTTTTTTATATGCTTTCGCCTGCGACCGTCTGTTTCCTTTCCCTCGGCCAGACTGTGAGCAAAAAGTGCTGATGTACGGGCGAAGAAATGGCGAGGATTGTTTGCAATTGCATTCCCGAAGTTTGTTTTCCAGCATTCAAATTAGAGATTAGAGAAAAAGAGTATTCCATTTTGTTGGCCTGCTGATTCTGTCACTTTCATCTGCGGATGCGAACAGACAGACGCGCGGTTGATTGCGCTGCATTGCGGGTTGAAAATCTTTTTTAATTTGTTACTGCGACAAACGTGAGGTGACGATAAGAGGGGGCCAACAAGATGGAATAGGGGTACTGTTTTCATACCGTATTCGCTTCTTCTATAGTCGGGAGTTTTCTATCCGTCTTTTCCCGCTGTCCAGTGGAAAATTCTCCCTAATTTTTCGTTTTCCCACAAGAATCAGATCTTATCTTGATTAATTATGCAAGTTTTAATTATCAGCATAATACGCTTGAAGTCGGTCGCATCTTCGGGTAGTCTAGATGATAATTATTCAAATGACCTATGAGACATGAAAACTGAACTGTGGTTTTCATTCCGATCGGTAGTATTTTCAAATTAACTTTTTGTGCTTAAATTTCCACACGGTAGGAAAAGGAACTTATTATTTCGCCGTCCAGCGGAGCGGCGCCAATTGAGCTTCAGATACCACAAATTCACTTGCGTTTGGTCATAAAACCATTTCCCGTCTTTCGTTGCAGTTGCCAGTTAATTACATGGCTTGTGGGAGCACTCGATAAACCACAACATACAATTAAGTTGCTCCCTTTTGACATTTCCGCTCAAATCCTTTCGCCCATTGAGTCTGTTGGTACAAGTCAAACGTCAAGCTGTGGATAGCCGATTTTGCACTAGCGAGCCCACGTTGACTGCTCGAGCTTCTCTTTGCTCCGTGTTCGCCATCGCCCTTATCCCTTTTCGGCATCGATCTCTAGCAGGAAAGCAAGGACTCTATGTTTTCGGTTGAAAGGGACTGTTTTAAATTTGAATTTTCACCTCATTCCCTCTATTTACTCTTTTACCACAAAAGGATCATGCACGGCGATGGTCACCTCCCACTGCCAGCCTGCGGACTGAGACGTTCCACCCAGCGAGGCTCAGCCAACCCTCCATCAGGGAGCAGGTTCTCCGTGAAACCGTCGGCTGTTATTTAGGAAACCTGCAGTGTAGAGCCCGTGCAAAAACGGAAGTGCACCAACGGGTGCATGGCCTACCGTTGGAGTGTTCGTTAATCCGTCAGCATTGCTGCGATGTCGTTCGATGCAGTTGCAGTCGTTGTATTGCAGGTAAGGTATAATTGTCACTCAACGTTCCATTCCTGTTGACCCACGGCTTTGCGCGTTCGTTCGTTACTTCGTTAGTGTCAGGTCAGTTCCAATTGCTGATGTAAAAGTCCCGATAGGCTTAGCAGGCGATCGGAAAGCGAGTCTAGGAGAAGAATCACGCCAGGAGGAACCGGGAGTCGAGTAGTTAATTGCTTTCGAAAAGTTCCCGTCCCGTTAGTCTGCCAGGATTCGCGAATCCCGTGCGTGTCTGTGCATGCGTGTGCTACATGGCGTCCGCCGTTGAGCCGATGATATGATTGGGCTTAGTGAACTGCTCGTACCGTTAGCGCGAACGGGAGAAGAATTGAGATTCATTGATATGTAAATCAATAGTGCTAGCGAAAGAAGAGGAAAATGCCACTCGCATAAAGCTTATGAACACAAATGCAAATCACGCCCCGTATAACGACAGGGACTCTCTCTCTCTCCCTCTCTTTCTCTCTGCTCGACTGCAGGTAGTGGGTGGCTCGATTGCAGTCCCTGGTGGTGCACAGTTTTCCGATGAGATTAGTAGTTGTTGCTACGTATGCCTGCTTCTACGTGACATTTTCACCTTCGTTATGCTGGACGTCTTTCCAAACCGTTAGAGGTGCTGATGGGGTCGTAAGCTAGCTTGAAGCAGCCAATTTTCCTCGACGTCGTTGTGTCTCCATCATGGTCGTCGCTGCTTCATGGCGGCAACATTCAACGACTTCGGCGTACCTCCTGCCACATCGTTACAACCGACCGCTCTATAGCGATGTTGTAATGGCAGCAGCTGTCGCATTCGGTGGTTGCACTGGGGAAATAAACTCAACATACTTCCTTCCCCAGGGGCGGTAGACATGGGGGGGAGGAAGGAATGGGGCATGCGTTACTGGAAGCTTTTTGAGTCGGTGAATGTGTTTGGCGTTGCTTTGGACTTTGCTGTTCGCCATGAGCATCCATAAAAGCTGACTCAGTAACTTGGTTCGGTGATTGGGTAGCCGGGTGGCCATGGCTTTCGTTCATCTACGAAGCACCCACCCTTATCTTGTAACGGCAGCACACCTTGGCTGTGTTAGTTTGTTTTACATTTTCAAATTAGCTTAACCTTTGAAATGTTATTGAAGCCAGAATCTTCTCCTTTTATTGTAAATATCATTTCTAAGACATTTCACGCTGACATCTGTCATTTGCTCGAGCACAAAGAACATGGCATTCTATGTACAGGTTTCTGCTACCACCAAAAAAGATCCCATTTACAAGGTTAAGGATAGAGCACCATCATGTGTCGTATGATAATGAAATATTGTAGTTGAAAGAATTAACTTTCCTTTTTCGAAAGGCAGTTGCACGTGTCCTGAGGGTGACAGGAAACGAAGAAGCGGAACAGTCTGCGGTAAACGTAATGCACTTTCTATTGTCTCCCGTCTATTACACAATGAACATGATTGTTGTTTGTATGGAAGCAGAGAACGACCATCGCGATGAATAGTCAGTTAGCGACGATTGCATTCCTCATGTCTGTTACTAACGAGAAAGGATGTATGAGAAAAGCTTCCTGCTTTATATAGTATATATATATATATATATTAGTATAGTTCGATGGGGTGCTCTTTCAACATGTCGTTTGTGTTGGTGTTGTATCTCAATAGTCACTTTTACGATGATGGCGTTAGAGGATGCTCCGTTGTAGTTTAACTTCAAAAACCCTGTAAATGAGGTGAATTTTGCTTCGCACTTCTTGGCACTGTAGGGATCAACGACTTCGAAAGCATTTATATAATGCATGAAGTCAATTGTAAACCCATTTGTTGCTGACTACACTTAAATTGGAATTCAGAGATTTGCACGCCATTTTTAAACAAAGTGAGTGCTTTTTCATTTGAAATTTTGTCTGCGAGCTGCCTAACTCGTTCTTCAACTATCTAAATTGTTTTCTTATAATGTCAAGAGAATATCGTTGAAGCGGGAAGCGATGTAATTGATATGAAATGTAAACCCTTTCCATGAAGATTGCCTAGGGACCGGGTACGCATAAGATATCGTCCACATGAAAAGACATCCTCGTCACACAATTGTTATGGTACGCTCCCGGTTGGTGGTAGGCGTGTCGCGAATAAAAGGACTATCGTAAAAAAAACCTGAGGTCGTGGAATTACAGGATTACACGGCGTTTTACCCGTGTAATCCCCGTTTTTGTTTTAATACTACATTTGCTTCCCGCAGCCCGTGAAACGTATGACAACGGGGCTCTGGTAAGGTTGTGCTATTTTCCTCCTGGTTTCGAGGTTCACTAGCGGCAACGGGAAACGTTGGGCGAAACGGGTTGTTCTCATTAAGAGCCCGCTCGTTCTCGGCGATGCCGGGCAAATCCCCAATGAGTTGTTGTGTTATCAAGTAGTTCGCATGGTCTTTGCGCGCCTAGCCTAGGCTAGCCTGCCAGTTTAGCGGTTTCCTTACGTGTTAACGCAACACTTTCACGTTATGTAACCCCACAAAAACGCGCGCATAGACGCGTGAACACTTTCGCCGCACACCGTTGACAATCATGGATTTCCACCGGATGGCGATAGGAAGGTGTACAGCATTTTTTTACGTGACACGAATAATCATTTCCTTTTCCTTTGAAATTCCGCGGTTCCGCAGCAATGGGTAGACGAGGAGAAAGAGTTTCAGCTATCTTTTGATAAAGAATTTAATTTTTTCATAAACCTTTGCCCCCGTCCTACACTCGTTCGCCTCGGCGAGCGAAACCGTACCCTAGGTTCAAAAGGCTTTTTCGTGAAACACACATTTCACAACAGCTTAAGTGTACTCCCGTCGGCACAGGGAGCATGGAAAGGGTATCTTTTCCGGGGTCCCTTCGAGCGATAATTATGCCACATTCATGCGAATGAGTGTGTTGTTCGTAATTATGTTAAGCCTAGTTAACAGTGCCGCCTTCGTTCGATTGCGGCGCTGAAGGAATGGCCTGCGATCGGGCGGGTGTTGTGGAGGAAGGAAGTTTGTAAAATAAATTGCTAATAGTATCAGCAAACAGCATGCCATCCGAGGCGGCATAGGCGAGCATAAGCATAGGGCATGGCGCAACGTTAATGATATTATCGTCGGTCCCGAAACCCATTTATAACCGATCATTCGCTCCTATTCATTGGATGGTATAATTTAATTTGCCATATTACTGCTGAGGCAAACAAGCCGGCACAGTGGCAGGGGGTGGCAGTTCACCGGGAGGGAGGAATAGTTGAGGGTAGAGGCGCGGTGTAAATGTTATTGGCTCCATCAGGCTCCAGACGTGCGTTGATGATGTGTGGGCAAACCATTTTGCAAACTCCGTAATTCCACAGGACATGAAATCGCTATGAGATCCGGTTGTCGCGTCCATTTTCATTTCCGCAGATCAATTCGAAAATGTGTCACGGCCTGCTCATGTGTGAATCGGTCGAATAAATGCAGACCGAGGCGCACGTGTGTATATGCTGGCGTCGGACTAAAGGAACTTCAATGCGGGAAAACAGGATGTTATGACGAGAGGGAAATCCAAAAGTTTGGCATCTTTCGTTGATTGCTGTCAGATTCTTTCCTGATGCGCCGTTATCCAAATGGATTGATTTTTACCACACGTTACAACTCGTTTCATTCTGCTGCTTAAATTGTCATCACACATGTTTTTTGACAGATTTTTTGTTTGCCTCGCTTCAACTGATGTCACTCTCTTTCCCCCGGAGCTGCAGTGCCTGGAGTGAGCGCGTTGAATATGATTGAAAGAATGGTTAATCCAAATAATTGCCGGGATAGCTGACCTGAATGCCATACCTGTCCTTCAGTCTGCGCCTAAAATCGAGACGGTTATGATTAGTTAAAACAACCCGGAGTGGAGGAGTAATTCACATTTTGCGTAAATCCTCGCACCAAATGGATTCCGCTCGGTGACTGCCGACGGTGACGTGAAGTCGCATAAGGGGTCTGAGCAGGGGTCTCCCTGTCAGGAGCGTTGTATGTGGAATTAATTTTCCATTCCCTACGCAAATGTTAGGCTCGGGAAAGCCAATCTAGCTTTGCATTCCTTCTGATTAGAGGAGGAAGTCTTCTCTGGAGACTAGAGACAAACCGGAGCTCAAAGGACGAAAATTGAGTCGTTTTTCCCCCGCCCCATGATGAAGCCGACAGAGGCTCACGAAGAGAAGTGAGCTCGGCCGATGTCTCTCCAAGACCGAACTTCCTCCACCGGAGGCGTGGATCCGAAGGACTTCTACTTCCGCTGCCGACAAATCCTAACACCTTCGAACCGAATGCTAGCGGAAATACCATATCAATTACCATTATCATTTGCTATTGGCATTCCGCCCACAAGATTTCCTGCCTTGGGCTCGCTTTTCCTTGAATCATATTCTCCTGCCTTCCCCCGTCCGGTAAGCAGAGGGCGGAGGCGCGAAGCGAAGAGGAAAAGAGAACAAATGAATGAAGCCCTGGGATGGGCAACGGTTCCCTTCATCCGCCTTCTTCCTCGAACATGTAACCCGAATACATTACCCTCCGCCGAGTGTGTCCTGCGTTCGTTGCCATTCAGCGAATCATTTGTTCCCGTCATCCCACGCACGGTCCTTCCTCTTTGTCATCAGAAGCCGACCCAAGCTCTTCTCGGTGATGGTGCGGTGACGATGAATATTCATAAACGGAAATCGGACGGAAAGTAAACACACAGGAAAAGCTTTTCATACCCCCGGCGACTCGCGACACCCCCAATGTTCGGTTTGCGTCGGTGCGTTCCTGTGGTTGTTGAATGTTGTTGGATGAAGTTTCGCTGTAAGTTCCTTTTTACTACTACTGCTCCCGTGAATATCTTCCGGTTGCTGCTTTCGTATCCCTTTGCGCTTGATCTTTTTTTCATCCTGCTTGAAACCTCCTTGCTGGAACGTGGTTGAATCCAAGCACTGCAATGTTTAGGTTGTCGGAAGTGAAAAAAAAGCGGAAGGCAGAAAGTTGTGGTTGCGGACTAGACTGTTGGTGGACACAAGCATCCCGGCAGAAGTCTGCTCACATGCGGCTTTCACCACCATGCAAGAAACCACAACCACAGTTGGGAAAAAGGGAAAAACCTGACTCGATTTTAAATAGTTCAATGCAAGGAACTATTTGCTCACATTGGCAGCAATTTGGGAAGAAAGTTGCTGTTTAAATTATGAGCTCAAAGTCATACCGTAATCTTCGGGGCGAACGAAGTTTAATTTTCAGACTTCTTCCGTGCATTCCAAGACAGACACTTCTTTCCAGTCGAAGTTCAATTTATTCTTCTTTTCTTTTTCGACGATGCCGGATATATCCTGTATCTGCAGATGGTCGGTCTCGATCGTCGTCGGTAGTTAATGGTAGTTAATGGTGATGATGTTAACGATATCGACACGGCAATGGCTTTATCAGAGGAAAAAACCACTGGCGTCTGAACAACGGGGACGGGCTGCGTCGGCAGTGTCATACGATTAACAAGGATTACGTGACGAATCCTCGGTATTTCCGGGTGAAACCGTTTTCTCGGATTTCGTGTGGAAATGCTTTCAATATGGCATCGGAAAACTTTTCCACTCGTCAGCTTTAACGGAGCATGTGCGATGGAGCTGAGACAACGATGTGCGATCCTTGATTGGCTTCTGTTTCGTTTTTTTTTCTTTCTTCTACTCCCTAATGTTAACCAAATCGAAATTCTTTCCCGCATTCGTGCTTCGACACAATCCGTTCTGTTAGCAGTGGGAAGCTGAAAGTCATTCTATGGCAAACTTTTTTATTCGATTTGCGCCATTCGATGTGACATTGCGGTCTGAACGTCTCTGCTGGTGCTTATGCTAGTACGCGTGCGTGTGTTCAAGTTCAATTTTTCTCGTGTGTACAAACGAAAACCAAGCTGTGAAGGGGTTGGTAGCATCGATTGGAATATCTTCCATTCCAACTTTCGTCCATTATGTCCGTCCATGCCCAGACGCAAGGGTTGATGACAAAACGAAATCGTAAATTTCGGGTACGCATCCATCAACAACGGGGTAACCGGAATGCTATGTTCTGGCTCTTCATTTCCGGTAGCAAAAATCCTTCCGAGCGTGGTCCCCTAAGCCCATTTCTTCTTTTCTTTTTGCTTTCGTCGTCGATAAGCGGGGTTTTTTTTCCTGTGGCAATCTGGGACAATTTGATCTGATCCCTGAGAATGGTCGTTATTGATATTAACATTCCCACCATCCGAGTGCAAAAGCTGCCACGCGTGAGAAGAGCCCTTTGCTGGCATGTTTCCGCCCTGCGCACACTAAGCACCGGGCTTTACTGCTGAACTACCGTCGGGATAAGGCTAAAAGTTCGACATCGCTCGGAGAAGGATTACCTACGATGTATCAGAAAGATCGTGCACAGGATTAAGAAACACTAGCTGGACGCAAGGATGAACGTGCGCTGATGAATCTTTCAAACGATTTATTCGAGATTGACGGGAATTGTGATAAGAATTGCGGTTTGTAAGAAATATGTGTGGTATTTTAGTCGAATTCGACTTGATGCACATCAGGCTCCGGTTGGGAAGTGCGATTATATGCTTTGACTCACAAATTCAGTTCGTTAATACGCCTCGTCGGATCGGCCTCGGACAGATAGTATGCAAAACAAAACAAAAACCTTCCGAAGGATATTTGCTATCATTGGAAATTTGTGAAACAGGTGGATTGATGTGTAGGTTGTTGAATAATAAAATTTTCAACATGGCAACCAGGCCAACGTTTTCGACTAGCCGGCAAAGTAAAGGCGGGGTGCGAAAAACAAGCATTTATGAATGAGATGAAGAAGATTAGCGTCTCGACACTCGTTGTCTCTAGAACACGAAAAATAAATGCTTTTCCCGGACAACAGATGCCGTATTGGATGGTTTCCGTTTGTTTAACCACTGTAATCATAATCATCAACATTCTAATCAACATCAGCATCATCGTGAGAGTTCTGTTCCGGATCAGCGCCGGTTTGATCAATGCAAACACTTGAACAGCCAATGCACAGCCAGGTGTGGCAGATACGAGCGTGTGCGCCTCCACAAATATTCCCCACTGCTCGCCGTCTGGATTATGGCACCTTGGCTTAAGTGGGATTGGGCGGAAATGAGCATGGAGCGTGAAAAACATGATAAAATATTACAACCCCCGAACCAGAACCAGACATATTCGCCGGCAGACGGAGCTGCGTTCCGAAGAGAGGCCGCCGAAGGAGAGCTACTTGATGAGGATAATCCTTAGCACGTGGAAAAGGGGAGGGGCCCATTCCCGGAACATGAATAACATAACAATATTTGTCCATGTCGTACCGGTGTGTACACGGCGCGGAAATCTACAGGAAAAGCCGCGGTGCACTCGGTGGGTTGACATTCCGAGCGAGAGGGGGCGGTATTGCAGCAAACCGAGAGTCCTTGCGGAAAGTTTGCAAGCCTCCGAACCTGCACCGTGTGCTGGATTTGATGCAATAAAAACCGAATTTGTTACGGATGGCCGTTTGCGTCTCGGTGAAATGGCAAATTAATGCAGAGAATGTAAAAATATTACCCATTTTTACGGCCGCGTGTAGGCCGCGTCGGTTTCTCTGTGCTGTTTTTGCTCTTACTCGGGCCCGGGAGGTGGCTGCCTTTTTTCCTGAATTTTGGTCACAGGGATTTTTCAAAGCTGCTGGCAATGTTGCATGTGTTTTTCTTCTTGTTCTCTTCCCGCGAAGGAGCGGGGGAGGGCAGCGGAAGTAGATGTAATAATAAACGGTTAAAAAACAATCGCAGCATTTTATTTGTGGCAGTATTTTATTTCTCCAGTCTGGGCGAAACATCGAGCAGCCGTCGGGTGCGTGTAAATTGCAGTGCATTTTCAATAGAGCTCTTCTCTGCTAGTATGTGTACTATAAACAGAAGGCGGTGCCCCTTAGCGGTCGATTGATTCGCCATGGTGCGTTTTGCCAAATTCGACAATAATGTATCCATCGGTGCAGAAGATGGTTTGCGGTACTGGTTGGGAAATCGGTAATAAATTAGCTATCGGATGTTGGGCGAATGTTGTGGGATATTTTCCATACGGGTGCAGCTGATGCTAAAGCGGAAAAGAAGTGCCGAAATCGTTTGCTTTTCCGAAACTTTTAGACGGACAAAAAATGTGCAACTATGGTTATTTTAAATGAAAACTCTGTTGGGCCCATTTTCACTCTTCATACGATATAAAGTTGCTGCAAATAATATATGCTCTTAAAGACGTTTCAATACCGTCTTGGGGTGGAATGAGAAATAACGACAAAAAGAGGGGAAATAGCAGTGGGGCACGCAGAAAATGTCGCTCAAAATTATGGCGATCGTTTTCTTTTACAGTGCGATCGTGTCTCTCGTTAACGATGCCCCGTCCTGAACACAGTTTCGTATGGGTTTTCTTCTGCACTCTGCATGCTGCATGAAACTAAGACGCCCCTTTTCGCTTTGATTAATTCGAAGAATGTTACGCGATCTGTGAAAATTCGAGAGCGAAAGGGTGCGGACGGATAAAGGAGCAAACGCCAGATGAGTGGCGATGACCCTTCTCACTCTCCTGTGACAAACCGTCAGCTACCCGCAACCGTGGTCCTTGGCTTCACCTTATCTGCGACCGTTCCATACTAATAAAACCGCACTTTCGTTGCCGCTGGCTCTGCGTCATTTATTCGTCCCTTCCCACTCTGCGTGCATTTTGTAGCGATTCGAAAACGAAAACTTATTGGATCGTCATCGGAATCATAAACAGTCTACAAATTGGCCTCGGGGTCGTTTTTTTGGCAAACGAAGAGGAAGAAGAGAAGAACCGGCAGAGCAATAGAACCGAAATGGCGCGCATTTCTTGAACGAACGGCTTGTGAAATGCTCGGATGTTTAATTCATTCGCTATTTGCGATCCCATCCCTCCGCCCTTCTCGTCTTGAGACTGATATTGACGAACGAAGTCGAAGCAAAAATGGCTGCGGAATCGAATCGTCCTCAGGCGTCGAGTTTTACAGTTTTCCTTGCTTTCTTTTTTTCCAACTCGCAGTTTCGCCTGACGATAGCCTGGCAGGACTTCTTGTAGGATCTGTTGACGGTGAATGTTCTTTTCATTTTCATCTTATTTAACTTTCCCTTTAGTGAGAACGTTTCGTAGAACCAGCCGTCGTCTGGCGATTCTTTGAGGAAACTGTTGGAGTTGTAGCATGCTTCACCCAGAAATCCGATGAAAAATGGTAGCAAATTGGAAGTGGCAGGAGATAGCTGGACGAATGTTAGTAGCGGTCTCAACGAATGACGGTGGAACGATCAGCGTGAGCTTAATGGTTTTAGGATCCATGAAAAAAATCTAATAAAACCCAAATGTGGCTCTTGCTGTTGGCTCTCCTTTGGAATTCAGAATGCACCACCCAAATTTATCTTTCGAATTGTCTTTCTTGTTCCTTTGTAAAAGAAGGTCATTTGATGACGGAAGGGCAGAGATGGCTTCCGCCGAAGCACGCTAAAACGAACGAACAATGTGTGTATTTGCTTGCGTCGATGTACAGCGGTCTTATGAACGGAAATGGATGGATAATCCGCAGCCACGTTCGCCACATTGGCGCCACTGTAGGCCCACAGTGAAGATTCTTTTCTATGGAAAATCGTTTTCCCATCTGCTTCCTCTTCTCTCAATTTATCTCTCTCTATCCCTTTGTCTCTCTTTGTTTCTACCTCTCTGGCTTATTGTCCTTTCTTCTACATTTCGACCCTCATGTCTGGTTTATCGGGCCATCTACATGAAAATTGGCGAAGCAAAATTGGAACCGGGCTTTCCACTGCGCGGAACATGCAGTAGAAGAACACACGGAAAAACGACGCGGGTCAGCTGAATCTGATAGATTTTGACGTAAAGTCGAGCCGACAAGACGGACCTTTCAACAGTTCCTTAGGCTATTCGGCTTCTTGAGTGGCGATTTTCGCTGAGATGAATGTGTCGAGAGCTGTCGCTCGCTGATGTTGTTGAGCCTCGAGGATGCCTCGGGTTTTCTCATGATACGCCGCCCCACTTTTCTCAACCGGATGTGACGAGGGATAACGTGAACTTTGGCTAACGTCAGCTTGAACCTTTTCCCGGTCCGATGGGATAATGGAGCGAGACCGGTGTGGCATGGGCTCGAGTGTTGGGTGACGCTCGTTGTCATCGTCAAAGACGGATG
Organism: Anopheles plumbeus; assembly: GCA_034621735.1. Classification (NCBI taxonomy): domain Eukaryota; kingdom Metazoa; phylum Arthropoda; class Insecta; order Diptera; family Culicidae; genus Anopheles; species Anopheles plumbeus. Next base: position 21,072,540 of record JAOEFI010000007.1, on the reverse strand, counting down.
GGCTATGGGTGGAGAAACTGATTGAAAACACAGGAACTGAATGGTAAAGGATCCGCTGGAGAGCGCGTTGGCCAGTGCTAGATGCCGATCGTCACCAAGGGAACGGGCAAAGCCGGTAGAAATGCAATCTCGATTAGTTTGATGAAAAGCGGAACGTTCGTTCGAAGCTGAACGACAAGCTCCCGTAGCGCAAACTTAGTGTCGTGTTTCACGTCGCCGTGCGCCGCCCGGTTGTCGATAAAAAATCGGTTCGCACTGGTCGCACACCATCGCCTTGAAGTATGCTTTCCAGGGAAAACTTTTGAAAATCCATTTATGAAAAAACTAGGAGCTTAGCTTTCGATAAAACAGCAAAAAGCTGGGAAACAGCTGGGAAGTTACTGCTTCTTTTGTAAACGTGATGAAAGTGCTTCGGTATCGTTTCTGGTGCTTTGCGAAAAACTTGAGTTGCATAGAAATCACATCCATTTCTCTTTTGTCGTCGCAATGTCCTGCCGTTTAATTGCAGCTGGTGTCGCTTGTTTGTGTCCGGTTACATTTCATCCTTTATTAATACATATTTTTCAAACAGATTTGCGCTCGTCGGGATCCCTCGTCAGGACTGCAGACGTGTTGCCGTTTGGTTCGAAGGTTTAATTAAAAAGAAAAGCAGTTTTAACTGAAGCAAAACATGCCAAATGTTTTATTTTCATCCGCCATGAGATTCGCTGTCTGTTCTGCGAATGTTATTGCTCGATGTTTTTAAGCTGACCCTCTGGTGAGGGTTTGGCTAAATATCCCTTTTATGAATCCTTCGCAGCGACATCTGCCTTTGCGTTCACACAACTTTTCACCTTTTTCGTAGACTCTAAAATAGATCCATTAACCTTCGTAAATCACTGACAACACAAGTGGGAAATAAAGCATCGGAATGGATTTGTTTATCTGGAAAACATGGAAATAGAGTCGCTTATCCTACGACTTTTTGCTACGAATATGGATCCTTACTTGAATCACATTCAACGTCGCTGTTTTATGAAATAAACACAAATGTTATCATTCCATCAAAAAGACTTATATAGAAAAGAAAATACTTTTCAATAATTATTTAAATCAATTCGCTAAGACAGTTTTACTGTTGTCTTCTCATATCCTTACAACGTGTCGCGAGTGATCGTCATTTTCAGAGAATTCAACCCGAATGACAAACTATTCCCAAAACCGCACACCACCACCATCCGACATCTCAAACCAACGATCCCACCGTCCAGCGGTCGGTAGCGGTTGATTGCATTATCAATTGAAAATAATTAGCTGCAAACAGCAAATTATCCTTCCATCAAGCAATCAACCAGCCGACGCCACTGACTCCTGTCAACCGGTCTGCTGCCAGGACTCTGGCACAATGGTCCGCTGCGGCGATGATGGTTTCACGTCATGTTGCAAATTTCATCTAGTCCCACGCCAGCGTTCCTGTTAGTTTATGTTTGGCTGCGGTCGGGTTGGTATGCTTCGAAGCATAGTCAAACGGAACTGGCTAATGTGGCCGCGGATTCAAAAGTGTCCCCAAGAATGTGATGGCAATCGGGGCGAGAAGGCAGATGGAGCACAATTTTCCGCTATTTGCCAATTGCAATCAGTGGAAAACGGTTGAAAAAAGACGTGCAAGAAGCGCCGGTTTGGGTGGGGTCACGTCGCAGTGCGTCGTGACGGAAAATACGTGTCGCACAAGACTTCGAATTCATCAGACGTAGTTCGCCGCTCGCCAGGGGGAGCCGGAGTCAGTCCTGATGAATGGCTTTCCGCAGTGGTTGGTTGAAAACGGCTGAGGGCAGCAGCAGGCGTGTAGTAGTAGCTAACAATCACCGTTTAATGATGATGAAGGACTCACCATACCACGGAACAGTAGCACCTTCCTCGGGCGCTACCGCTTCTATGGCCAACGGAAAGCGAAGATTGTTGACTTCGGTGTTTGGCATTCATTATCACAACAAATCACGGAATTAGATTCTATTTATTAGTCCACACCAGCAGCGCAAGGATATTATCGTAGAACTGCTGGTTGGTATATTCATGCCTACACTGCTTCGTCTACACTTTTCCCTCCATATCT
>JAOEFI010000007.1:20977456-21014188 GCA_034621735.1 Anopheles plumbeus | reverse complement strand
CGAGGTACGCTGGTTTCAGCTTGAGGTCTGCCCACTGACCTTCGATGTAACCGACTCGTCTATATCATGCTCATCGTCTAGCTGCTGCTCTTCAAATGGAATCCCAGCAGCCGTTTTCTGCATTGTTTCCATTAGCATTCGGTCGACTTCCTCCTGGTTAGCCTGAACCGCGGACGACGACGACGGTGACTGCTGCTGCTGCTGCTGACTACCTTGACCTGCCTCTTTCTGTCGCTTTTCGATTTCGCTCTTGAAGTTGGCAATTTCTTTGGAACTGTGAAGCGAGAGAAACAGCGTTAAACGATTTCCTTTGATTTTTGATTGAGAAACTACAAACTACGGCTGTCATAACATACCTTATTTGTACGAAAATGATACCATTGATTCCGTTGAGCATATCCAGCACCGAACCCATCGACGGGGGTTGAATGTGGATCGGAGGTAGCCCAGTGCTCAGCAGCTTACCATTAGCGCAGATCATTTTTTTCTGCAACACGACGGCCTGCTGTGTCAGATGACGAAGGCACTCGGACGATTCTTCTGTCTTTTCATGCTTTTCTCCTAGCTATACGAAAGAACAGTTCATCAAAATAAGCATCGAACAATGATATATGTTGCTAGTTCACGTTCTTCCTACCTGCTGCTTATAGATGGCATACGTTTCCTTTTCATTTATCAAAGCCGTTCGGAAGTCACCCATACAGCTTTGCGTTCGTGCCACCAGATGGTAGCTGACGGCAACCTTCAACGACTTTTCGCCATAGTACCGAATATTCAAAGCCAGGGCGTGCTCCAGAAAACGGAGCGACAGCTCGTACTCTCCGACAGCGTGCAGTATCAAACTTATGTTGCTCTGCAAAGAAGTAAAGCATGGGGTAAGCGTTACAGTTACAGGCCCGGAAATTGATTTTCATCCATTAACATTCACTCACATCCATCAGAGCGATGTCGGGATGATTCTCGCCGCATACGATCGTGGCCAGATACCTCGCACGATACAACAGTTTCAATGCAGTACTGATTTGACTGTTGGCGAAACAATATAATGCAAGATGGGCCTGTGGAAGGAAAAGATTTGTAATTATGAATGAATGAAAGAAATTCTTCGCAATGCACTCCATTGGTTTCTTACATATTCGGATATCGTATACGGATGGTCGATTCCGTTCACACGTTCGCTCATCAGCACTGCCCGTTGTTGAATGGCCAGCGCCTCTTGAGGGTCGCCCATGATATAGCTCAGACGAGCCAACATTCTCAAGCACTGCGCATTTTCCGGATGCATTGCGCCGTACACGTTGTTCAGCAGATTGAGCGCTTCGCTGATCAATCCATAGCCATCCTGGAAGTAGCCCTGTTGGATCTTTGTCTGCCCCGTTGTGTAGAAGTTGTACGCATCGGAAGCCCGCGGGTTGATATGCTTCACCACCGGGAACACGTTTACGATATCCGCATCGGTGAAGGTCGGTCGGTTCTTCTGCTCAAAATTGTACTCCTGCAGCAGTATCTGAACTCCCACCTTAAGGCAGAATGCTCGTAGAAGACTGATCTTCTGCAGCTTGAAAGCACTAATCAGCGGTTCGATGGATTCGATCAGCGCCGGAGTCTCCTTGGTGTCCGACGATGGCAGAACTAGATCAAAGTCCCAGTACGACTTCAACTCTTGCAGGATCTGTCCCCACAGTGCCTTCGAGGTAAGCGATTGCCACTCGTTATTATCATTTAGTGGTGCCTGGAAAATAGCTCTCCCATTGCCAACTCCAGATACTCCCTTTCCTCCGCGCTTGCTCTGTTTGCCCTGCTTCTTACTGCCGTACTTCGAACCGAATTCGTCCAGCAACCCTACGCCGGCTCCACCGCTCACGGAGTAACCGTTGGTCGAAACGGTCAAGAAGCAGTTCAGAAAGTGGCTAATTGCGGCCGCCATGCCCATCATGTCCGTATGCTGCAGGTACGTGATAAAAATGTGCTTCACAGCACGCACGATCAGCTCCGACACTGCGATCGTGTGCAGATACTCCAGCTGCTTAATCTTTGCCAGCAGGTCGACTACTTTGCCCAGGTAGCGCACGTTGATGCCACGGCTGTGCAGCGACTCCGTGAGTGTCACGCCATCCATCGGCGCCGACGAATGGTCCAGACACTCGTGAACAAAGCTTGGTATTTGGTGTTTCACCAGAAACTCGGCCGCGTCCTTCACGAGCTGCTTCTGCTTGCGCACAGAGTTAGCGCATGCTGTGTCATCCACATGACGAATGCCGGGAGAGTACACGTCCGGATTGAAGCGGATGTCGAACTCGTATTCTTTCAGCGAACCGACCGCTTCGCAGGCGCGCTTCACCACCTCCTTACTCTCGTTCTTTCCATCGTTGGAAATCAACGACTCCACCAGCTTTTTTGCCTCCTCGCTGTCCGCTTTCGGGACTAATGCGACGGATGGTTCCGCTCCAGGTTTTGTTTCACCCGTGCCCGACTCGACGCAGTCCTCTTTCTTCTCCGACGTGTTTGCATCTGGTGTTCCCTCCCCTAGCACCTTTTCGGTCTCGGTATTGGTTGATTTCTGTCCATCGGAAGACTTAGATGCTACGGCTGCTGCTGTTACTGCTTGAGCAGCCTGAGCTTTCTGATCCTGCTTTTTCTTCACACACTGCTGCAGCTGCAATGCAGCGTGCTTCATGAACATCAGATAGCGATTCTCCACGAACGCCTCCAGCAGCTCCTGCCGCAAGCAGCATAGTTTGTGGCGATGCTCGACAGGGAACCCCATCGATTGGCTCTCCTTGCCGACCGCTTCCTCCTCGTCCGGCAGCAGGAGGAAGTTCACGTCTGGCGGAAACGTGCGCAAGAGGTCGAGAATGTAATGCCGCCCATCGTTGCCAATGATACCCTTGCACTCCACCGACGAGCACAGCTCTATCGGTTCTTCCTTATCGTTGAGCACGCTATGCGGTAGAATTTTCAGGTGTTTTCCGGCACTATTCAGCAGTTCGAGATATTTTGGGTGTGAAAGTACCGTTTTGCCGAAATCGATCGACCCGTACACGACGGACTGCTCCTGTTCGCGCTCTAAAATGCCTGGAATGATCGATTGAGCCGTTACGCGGTACCCGCGATAGTCGATCACGACCGTACCGAGCGTGTAGAGACCCTCGACGTCCACAGCACTGTACACGCGTACTCCATGCAAATCGTTACGTGGTGCGACGAAGGCGGCCGCATCCCCGCCCAGTTCCTTATAGTGATCGCGGACGTCAAAACCAAGCGAGAAGAATATGTTATTCCAGATGAACATCTGCATTTTGGCGTCCTCTCCTGGATTGATGGCCATAACATTCCCGTCGATCACGGCCATCGCCCCACGCGTTGCCGCAGTCACGAAGTCACTGTGCACCTTAAAAATTGCTCGTTCCCGCAGCAAGCGCTCCGGAAGCGTCGCCCGCGGAAGCTCCCTGGTTGTCTGCAACTCCTCGTTCCAGTCGCGAGTCTGACCCGGGATATGCTCCTCGTAACCGAGCTTCGACGAGAACGTGTCCTCGGCGCGGATGGCATCGATTGTGTGGTCCAGCGTCGGAGCAGTCCACGTGTACATTTGGTATGGTGTGGCGACGCGTTCGAAAGGGTGCCGCTGCGTGCGCTTTTTCTGCATCTGTGCGAAACAACGCCTGAAAGTAGGTGAAATCTGTGCCAGCAGGTCAATAAGTGAGTGTGACAGGTAGCTGGGGTTGGCCGGACGCGGGTCGAACACATCGTCCGTCGATTGGTTCACGTAGAATCCGCGCGGACAGGCAGAAATGTGGAACCGCGTGTCCTCCATCGTCACCACGTACAAGTACATCAAATCCCCGTGCAGTTTGCGCGGGCCGGGAGGAGGATTCCAAGCTGACGTTGTGAGCACCTTCATCGGTTGCAGCGTGCCTTTCTTTCCGCTGCCAGGCTGCAGCGGCAACAGTGGACGTTCCTTCGCACCAGGCATAATGAAATCCGGCGGAGTGCAGTCCACGCTATCCTGTCGCAGCTTTTTCTTCTCCAAGATGTCCCCTGAGGTTATCGTGTTCAAGAAGGTCAGTGAACTGCAATCGATGCCATTGTAAGCGTCGGCCGGATCGAGCGACTTCAACAAGTCGCGCACATGACGCACGTGAATGCGCGCTTCGCGCATTGTGTACGGCTCCTCCACAACCTTGATTACCGAGCCTTCCTTCAGACCTTCGATGTTCTTCAACTCCGCGAAATTATCCAACGTTGAGCCGTCTAGCTGCAGCGAAAAGCAGGTTCTGTGGCAGGTATCCTCACGGTCCATCAGCAGTTGATGAATTTCCTGCACCAGCTCCATGCTCGACACCTGAATCGAGAGCGACTCCACACCCGGCGACAGTATCTGCACCGTGAAGCCTGTCTCTTGCATCAGCTTCATCATTTCATCCTCGGCGGTGGACGGTACCTTCACTTCTTCGCTGCTACCGCTGCAGCTTCCTCTATCGATCCCGTTCGTCGCCGGTTCCGATTCCTCCGAGCTGGTGTGACCATTAAGCCCATTCTCTGCGTGACCGTTGGTGATCACAGCTTCCGCCGCGGGGGGCGACTTCGCTTTTGCGTTATGTTTTTTATTCTTTGCATTTCCTGTAATAGGCGAAGGGACTCTATTAAAATATGAGCACGGAAAATTTAAATTGCATACAACCAGAAAATCGAATTTAAACAGTGCAGTAGAAAACGAATCGTACAATGCATCACAGCGTGTTGCGTCAAGATACGTCTATTAGCTCCAAAATCAATTCCATTGTAAAGCAACGGCCGTCCAATCGTTCCATCGTACTTTTCGCAATTGAGAAACATGACTTAGGGTTAGCACCAAACTATTACGTAAAACATGCCCGACCCCAGCAGGACGATCACCTTTCATCGTCATCGTAAAACGGACAGCCCAGCAAGATTGCCTTGTCATTCTTGTCGCAACTTTGAAGACAGAAACTAAGAAATAAGTACACTTTCCTTTTCCTCTGCTGGTACAAAAATAGCCACGAACAACAATCTTTAGAATGGGATAGCTTATAGGCTTGTCTCCCGCACTCTAACCATATCTAAGCCTGCGCATTTTATTCTATTTTCACTGCCACCCAAGGTGCATTTTGCCGGCATTGTCGATGCATCGTGCATCGTAGAAATCTGATTCCTGTTTCGTTTAGTTGTTTATATACCCGAATTAAAGTCACACGATCGACCCGGTGCGTATGATGAGCAGACCTTGAACTTTGAATGTGTGTTGCATCAATTAGACGGAAGAAAAATAAAGCAGTTTGTGTAAACAAGAAGCTTACTATCTTGCTTGTGTGAAGAATTTGCTGCCCAAATTAGTTTGTTCGTAGATTGCTATTTTAATATGATTATTTTAAATTTAACCAAGCTCCAAACTATAATATAAACCTGCTCAGCCGGTTGCCCTTTACTATACGTACTCTAGTACCATCTCATAGCCCATTTTCCTTCAGCGTTTTGTTCCACAACCACAAGTCCGTCAAACATGCATTCATTCATCAGCGTTACCCTTCAGAGAGGATGTTTAACTATATAATTAGCTAACGGAAGGTGACAGAAAGAAATGTGTAGCAGCAGCATACGCCGTTTACCGCTGCAAGCAGGGTAGGCTTCTGCACAGTAGGAAAGATAGCCAAACATTTGGCGCCAGTCTCTACCGTCGCGAGCATATCTGAAAGATAAGCGCAGAGGAGAGTCCGAGTAGCCAGTTAAACCATTTTCAAAGACAGAAAAAAAGAAACATATCCAGTTGACATATTCCTGTAAAAAACTTTCCCTATGTTTGTACGATGGTGCTAAGAGGTTGGTTCGAGTATGGCGTGCCTGTGATGGATCCATGTTTCCTGAATTTGTAACTCACTTTCATATTAACCTACGGACGACAACTTCGGAAGGCCATAATGGGAATAAGACTGTGAGAAAGAGACTTTTTATTTTTGGATATATCAGTCTCTCTAGCTATTCTGGGACATGCATGATTGTTTTCCGGGCATCATCCCATTGTACGAGACACACGACGGTGCTTTGCTCACTACGAGGTCTTCTATCTAAAAAATAAACCAAGTTGGCACCATGGCGCACTCAAAATAGACACCACAAAAACACTTCAACCATACACCAGATACAATTGGAAAATCCTGAACCCACTAAACATGGACTGATTCAACGGCACAACGAACAGATGTGATGTGTAAGATTATTTATTAGACGGCATGCCTTACTTCTGAAAAACGTATGCACTTTGTGCCGCTGTGCGGTGTCCTTAGAGACGGCCTTGGACAATTAAAATGACAATTGCTGTCGTTTGTTTAGGTACATATATATGGGGCTTAGAGCGCAACATGATCTCGGAGATTGAAGCCTATGCCGTAAACCAAAAAAAAAAAATGCTGAACCCCTTAATAAACATCTTTTGTATCAAATCTTTAATTTTTCATCGTCTCAAGGAAGGTTGGATTCGTGGCGAATCTCTAACCAAGCAGAGAACACACAGTGTACCGTTACCCTTCGACCGTTGTAATGATCTTTTGCTTCATACAAGGTGTACTTAACAAGCCGCGTTATCAAACAAGAGCCGGACACAAGGCGCCCAGACATCTGGGTGGGGTTGATTGCAAATGCAAATTAAACAATCCCAAAGTGCATCGTCCAAACAGACTCTTGCTGGCTCTCACTATTTCAATGCACTTTTGCATCATAGTCCTTGTTAACAGCCACAGTGTTTTCTCCGGGAGTGGTTTTTTTATGTCAGTTGAAAATTTATACGTTGTCTTACTCTTTCCGAATTTGCGAGATCCACCAGACAAGGAAGAGTAGCCAAGGATTGGAGAAATCTTCACGACGGAATGCATCCCAGGCGACGGCAATGCAAGTGGGTGTTCAACAATCAATCAAGCGTTTTATGTAAACTATTATTTGCTGATATGATGGATTTCATCGCAGCCTACTTCTATCCTCTTCCGGGATGGAACCTCGATCGTTTTAGAGACGAATCAAGTAGTTATAGGGAGAAGCATGTGCTCATGAATGGACATCATGGACTTGTCCTAGTTGAGCCTGTTACCACATGGGGTCATCCTCACATACACGGTAGCGCCTATCGCACATGTACCATGAAAACCACGTCTCAGCAGAGCGCGATGATTGTCAATTCGGTTGTTCTTCTGCTCTATTTATTCCGCACCCCACACAGCCATCATCTCGCTGAACACCGCCTACCCATCGCGGGATCGCTGGTGGCAGATAAGCAAATCTCCACTTGTGAAGAAGTTACAGGCTACACGGAATTCCGTCCATCTACATGGGATTTATTTGATTCGCGTTCCTGGTTTCTTTCTTCTGTTGAAAGATAACATTCCTTTACTCACTTCCGAATATAATTTAGAAAAAAAGCAATTGAAGAGAGGTCTTCAACCGTTCAATGGCAAATGTGGGGCGCAATAATCGATTGTGCCATGGCTAGGTGATAACGACAGTTCCAACCCACCATCCTTTTTAAGCCGATGAACAACTTATCAGATGTATTTGCCTTTCGCAGTATATCTGTAGGCTAACCAAATTTTAATTCATTCACACGGACGCCAACGTCTGAGCCCAGGTTCGTAACATCCACGCAGTGCACAATACCCTTAAGCTCAAGCGCCACAAGTCGACAGCATATCCAACATATTACAGCATAGATCCGTGCACAGATAGATTGGGGCCAATCTCCCGGAGTTGGATAAATCCTCTTCAGCGCGTTAGGAGACACAGTCACATGGTTAATGATCGTCTCACGTCGTTGCTCACATTAGGAATAGGGGGTTACTCTTGCTGCACTGAGCTCCTCCCCGCCCCATCCCGTCTGTTAATAGAACGTTAGAAGAGCTGGTGTGGGGCTTAAAAGAGATTGAAATAAGTGAGAGAAAAGCACTGCACGCTATTCGAACTAGTTATTCTTCCAGGACTTAAGCGCGGGGTTCTTCTTGTAGTCGGTCTTTACCCGGAGAGTAGTACAATTGAAACTGCCGGTGTTGCATCATGCTTCTGTTGTCAATGTTATTATTTTCATCAGCTACTGTTCAATAGAAAAACAAATCTATTCAAATTGATGAACCGGGGAATCGAAAGCCCCGTGAAAAAGTTGCATTCTAAAATTTTAAGTTTTTCTTACTAATTGACCACATTTGGCGGGATAGGTCAGATGGCAGGATATGGTGAGAAAGAAATTCCCAATTAAAAACGAATTTTGTTTTGTTTCCCCTGTTTGTTATTGCAATGCATACAGTTTCTCCCAAACCGATAAGGGATGCTTCTCCCTTTTTAAAGCTACATTTTCATACTCAGAACATGAGCCGCTCTCCTACCGAACATGCGACAGTGTAGGATATGTTTCCCTCACAGTCACTCCAACGGACCGAGGCTAGTTGTCTGTCAGCCGCATGTGAAACTCGTGCCGTTGATCTTTCCTCGACAATCGATTCGATTACTAAACCAACCAGGGACAATCAATATCGGAGCTGATACTACTCGCAAGCAGTCATAAGCTTGACCCTTTCTCAACAATAACTTCCTAGAGGAGCTTCCTCCAGCATAGTGTATCTCGAGCCCGAAGAGACAATCATCGCCGCCGAATGTTCTCACCGTCCGACGAACGGAGCTGTAATTACGTAACTGATTATATGACCACACGGTGTGAACGCAGGTTTTTCTTCTTGCACGCGGACTTCGTTCTGCCGCTTCGATACTGCTCACATTCAAACAGAATCTGATTATGAAACTATGAGATACCAGGCAGCTCAATCACTGTTACCGTTTATTAAAAAGTGGAATGCTAACCATGTTTTACACACAAAAATAAAAATGCTAACCTTTTTTCTTTCCGCTAGAATCCGTTCCAGCAACAGTCGGCAAGACACTTCCATCGGAGGCGATTGAAACGTCTAGACCCCCTCCAGTCGATTGCACGTTTTCGGTTTCTAGAGCCATTGCACTACCCAGCACCTTCTTCCAGCGGTTTTTTCAAAGTCACACTATTTTCCGCTGTTGGGCACAGGATTAAATCCTTTGCAGTTGTTAAGCACACGACCACACCAGTATCATTCGATAAGGGTGCCAGACATACGTATTCTTTACTTCCCTTTAAGTCAAATATCCGGCTTTTCGTCGATCCGTCCACGTTCCGTACCGGACCGATGCAAGGCACACTACGTACAGCACACCTTACGCTCGCGAATAGAAAATCGAACTGTCAGCTGCACTGCATGCGCTCCACAATCAAGATGAATACAGTATACAGATAGTTTCGGTTTGCGGTTTGAAACACGACCAGCAGAGAAATAGAATAAAATGTTGACAGTACACGACACATTTGTTATTTTTAATGTTTATCGTGCATATGCTCACAATCTTTAAATTCTGAAGCTATGAAGTGACGAGTCATGAAGTGAAGCACCGCACGCGGAAAGCAAGTGATGGGGAAGATCTTTTCCACCTACAACCCGGGCGGTTGCGGCGATGTTTGTATATACATGCCGGTTTGATCCGTAATGTCAAAACCACCAGATGTGATCAAAGCTCCCATATAATGACACTCTATGCATCTTGGTTCTATCGGGACGAACGCATATCGCGATTTCCAACGCAGTAAGTAAATGCCCAACACAATACGGACGATGTAAACAAAAACATTTAACATTCCACATTGCAAACTGCTGTCGGTGATCGATTGCAAACTATGGAGATTCGTAACGAGGTGAAGCAATCAGGCAAAGAAGTAGAGAAGAAAAAATTCGTCGTACGTAATGCAGCCGACATACAACGATCAAAATTGGAGAAGCTCATGAAGAATCCGGTATGAATAAAGATTTGAAGGCCGAATATTGATTCGATTGGCAAACTCACATCGATTTGAAAAACATTACAGGACAAGCCAGTAATCATTCCGGCACCTTCAAAACACCGTGATTTTTCTAATGCGATTCCTTCGTTCGTCCGCAATGTGATGGGTTCCAGTGCCGGTGCAGGTTCTGGGGAGTTCCATGTGTATCGGCATCTTCGACGCAAGGAATACGCACGTCAGAAACAGATACAGGAGAAAAGCCGTTCCGAGCAGCTGGATGACGACTTTCAAGAGAAGCTCGAAAAAAATCGGCAAATCGCGGAAGAGAGAACAGCAAAGAAACGTGCCAAACGCCTGAAGAAAAAGGGCAAGCAAAAATCCCACCAAGGAAAAAAACCAAAAATGCTGGCCGAAAAGGATGAAACATCATCTTCATCGGAGAGTGAGGATGCTGACAATAGTGAACAAAATGAGGGCGGAAGTGAAGACATAACACTCCCGCGCAAAGATGCCGAGTCCGTAACACAAGACCGGAAGAAGGAAGAAAATAAACGTAGCGTAAAAAATGATGAAACCGCAACAGAAAAACCGCTATCTTCAAATGAAGATGATCCTTGGCGGAAGGAAGACAAGGCTGAATCAAAAAAGGAGCCAATCTACAAATCAGACCCAAGCGAGGGCGAGATCATCCCGGACTAGACCAGTTTTAGAACATTCTTGTATGTATCGTACCGCTTTGTGAAATTACCCATAAAGTAATGTAAAACTGCTAGGATTTCTCTTAAAGTAGCTGGAATAGAGTCATGGCGATTTTGCCAGCTTCAGTTTTTGTTCTGGAGCTTCTTACTGTATAATTTACTCCAACATGCACGAAAAGGTATTAGGATATCAAAAAAACCCAGACATCCTTTCTTCGGTTCTTTCTCCTTTTCCTAAACAACTACATTCTACTTCCCCTTACAAAAACCAAACGACCAAAAGTTTGTAATGCAGACTTGGGCAACAATTCAATGCAAAACAATTTTGAATCTGATTACTCCCTCGTCGTGGACATATTGAAGAAACAATAATATGAAAAAAAATAATAAAACTTTAAATATATTTGCACTCTCATCTCATGTTCACTGTCAGTGTTTTAATATATATATTTTTATATTTTTTTCAAAATTATAATCCCGTTTAATTTGCTTTTATAACGCATAGCTTGTTATTCTTTGCTTCCTTGCGAATTTTTCAGGTTCGTCTGTCTCCCAACGTGCTTTCCTTTTGCACGAAGTCAGTGAATCATTAGCTACCTCGCTTTCAAAAACATAAGCGTTCAACATCATCGCCCTAGATTGTAAATTTTATTTACCGTAGGCAAATAAAACCAAATCATGTCTGCTGCTCAAGAGAACGAAATAGGCAATAAACTGCGATGAATTGTTTTTCCAACATGTTTTCTTTTGTTTCAGGCGAGATTTGCAGTGATTGCACTGTTCTCTATCCGAACGATCCTGCATCATTTTGTGTGCCTCAGTGTCTAAGACCCCGATCACACGTAAGAAGAATATACGTTGCCATTTGAATTAATTTGCCTCAATCATAATACAACTGTTTTTCCTTTCTTCGAACGTATTCATTGATCCGTTTCGTACTGGTGTTTACCATGCATGCTTCCCTTCCTTTTATCCGTGTCAAACATATTACACTATATCATCGTTGCTACTAGAAGTAATTGCAACGGTAGCAGTAATCGTCATAATTGTAATAGACAGTAATAATAGTAGTATTAGCAATTGTAATTGTTATTTGTTTGCAGCTACGTTCGCATTTCCTCTTCATTCGTTTCATTCTATTTATTATTTATTGTTTCTGCTTGATGTTGTTGTGGGGTAGAAATTGGGGCATTAGAAGTAGTTGAATAATTTAAATAGCATGAAACAATTGCACACTCGCACATTTGCGCATGCATCGCATCGCCGATGATTCCCGTACCATCGGATTGTTCATTCCGTGGCTGCCAGAAAATGAGCAAAATGTTGCTTCACCTACGACGCATATTCCGTTTACCGTTTCTTCTTGCTCCTTTCAAAGTAACTATCATTCATCTTGCAGATAACACACTCCATCGATCTTGCAAGTCGTCGCTGTGGAGATGCAATTCAAAGGTGTTGTACGCAGCAGTTCAGTGTTATGCTTGTGCTGTAAGAAGTTATTTACAAAATGGACTGTATGTGGCGCCTTTCTTTCTTGCCGACAGGCTTCCTCCGTAAAGAGGCCATAAAGGAAGCCATTTCGTGCATATCCGGAACCAGGACATCACTGTGAGTTTCTAACTTGTATCTAATCCTAACCAATTGGATCATGTCCACACTAAATCAAACTAATTATCTCTACTATCCGCACTATGTACAAACAGCTTCTTGACAAAACAAAGCCTTTTTCGCAGATACGCCGAGAAGGTGGGGCTACTCGGCGGCGCCACTTTTTAGAAACAGGAATAATTTTTCCGAACATTAGTTCCACCGTTCCATTTTCAACAACTAGCATTTCGGTTGGCATTAGGGCGGGCGCCTTTTCACCTGAATGAAGTGAATATTTGAAAATCACTACATACATTCAATTCGGATGGTTTAAAAAGGAATAATAATGCTTTTCACGAAGCAAGGCGAACAACAGAAAACATTACCAAACAGAAGGGAAATGAAACACTCACACCATTCATGTTTGGTGTCTTTTCTAACGGACTTCTCTTTCGTTAATTTACTGAAGCATTTTGAGGGCAAAAACACGTAAGCAGCAATATGTAATGCAATCCCTACTGTCCATCTGTTTCACTGTGTTTGACTACTATATTTGCATAAGCAACGAACTGGTATGTACAATATCAGTAAATGTAGCAAAAGCTGTAAGGATTATCTCAGGAAGAAAAAATTGCGATCCATTTATCTCTACCAAGAACCGGCTTAGCGCAATTCTGGTGTCCGCTAAAAAGAACCTACACGCTCATTAGAAAAGAGACGATTTTCATATCTCAGAATGTTCGAACAGTACCATGTTGTTATACAGCGCACAAGACACGAGCATACAACTGACTGACTGTGCATACCCACCATTATCATACACCCTAGCCGGAGAAAAATTGACGAGCAAACAGCGGTCGATCGGTTTTGTCGGTTCACGAGTATCTTGTTCGTTTTGGACGAGCGAGTTAGTGTACGCGCGATGGTGGCACTCGTTGTTCTGTTGCCTGCTGGCACTATTTAAATTTGACTTAGCGTGCTGCGTATTACGACTTGGTACTATCCCGAGTCGATTCCTCCTCCACATACGTTGCCTTTAATCTGGCACCACGTAAAAAATCCTTCGTCCCTTAACCATTGTGGCGGACTTTCGTTCGATTTAAATTTCTTTTTTCGCTACTATTAATTATAGGAATATCGTTAGTCATAATATTTGCCTTCCTCTATCTCCTGCTGCATACACCAGATAGTTGAAGTTTGCCGCGTTAGATGTTCATTCGTGTTCTGCTAGTCGTTCGCTTGCACTCCTGGTGTATGAGTTTATATGCTGTTTCAGCTTTTATGCGTTGTGTAAACGCCTTCATTATGTTGTTCGTACGAGGAGTGAAAGTGAAAAAGAGGTCACTCCTATCATCATATCATCATCTTCTGCTCTGTTGCTGACGGGTACACGTTTGCAAAGACTGTTCCCTTGCGCGTCTCTTCTGGCTTACTTTTTGTTCTTGTATTGCCCATTTTACAAATGTGACACATTGTAGCATATGTATAATTGTATGTTGCTAATAATAATATTGTATTTACGTGTGTGTTTTTGTCGTGTGCCTCTAAGTGTGATTCCATTAGCTTTATTTGAGTTTGAATATTACGTTGATTAACAAACTGGCAAACATAATGGGAAAAAAGTTGCTCTTGTAATGAAACGGCGACTCTAGATTGCCACAATTCATATCGCCCAGCGGGAAAGTTATTAACATTTCACTGTATCGACACCCCTGACTCCGTTACATATATGTCTGTTGGATCATTATGAGTAAAACCGTGGGCCAAAAATAAACTACTATAGTGAACTAAAAACATCATTTTCTCTCTCTTTCTCTGTTCTGCTTCTGCTGAACTCCTTTTTAACATAACTTGAGCCCAAAATTATCCTTCTTCACACCTTCTGCTCTAACTCTCACCCAATGAAAATTCATTCAGTGAAGGAATTGGTTGGGTACGACGGGGAGGCTTTTCTCTATTGCTCTCACCACCTCCTGCTTCTGCTTGCCTTGCTTTGCTTTGTCGAAGAGGGAAATTAAAAAGGAGGTTCATGAGCGGCGTGCGAACTTCACACAACCAAGCTGCCACAAGATCCCGGAGCGGTGGTGGTGACTTAGCGACATTCCCAAACTTTAACCGTCGTGTCCACACTGCCGGATATGACGTAAGGATGGGATTTATGCATATCTGCAAGAAAAATGAAGTTCATATTACAAAGTCTCTGCACTGGGTCTGAGTATGCGTGTCGTGTGCTACAAAATAGCTTACCCAATGATGTACAGAAGTGTGAGTGAGCGTACAGCGTCTTCATACAACGCTTGTTGCGAAGATCCCAGATGCGTAGCGTCTTATCGTCGCTAGCCGAAATCATGTACTTGCCCCCGGGATGGAACACGATACCACGCACCCAGTTGTCGTGGCCGGCCAGCGTGAACAGGCACAATCCGGAGCTGACATCCCAAACCTGTGGCAAAAATAAGGAGAAGTTCAAGTTAGTATGTGCGCTCTTCACTTCGCTGTATGTAGAATCGAACATACCCTGATCGTTTTGTCTCGTGATCCCGATGCCAGGAATGGGCCCTGATGTGCGCCTTTCTTGTTGTCTGCTCCGGCTGCCTCGTTTATTGCCGCTGCTGCCGATTCCGGAGCCCAGGCAACACATTCCACCGTATTTTCGTGCTCCCTCAACTCTGCCTGCAACATTCAATACCAAATGAGTTATCTGATCGAAGCAGTAAAATTGATCCGTTCCTACCTTGCACTCCTTTGAATTCGTCTGCCAAACTCGCACCGAGTGATCGTTGGAGCACGAGGCCATCAACGAGCCGTCCACGTTCACCCGCACCATGCGCACCCACTCCCGGTGGCCGGTGAACGTTTTGACGCAGTACCCTGTCGCCACCTCCCACATTTTGATCGTTTTGTCACGGGACGCAGAGAGCAAAAAGTCGCCCGCCGGGACGAACGAAACCGACGAAACGTTGTGGTCGTGCCCATGCATTGTCTTGACGCACTCGTACGTCTGCTGGAAATCCCACAGTTTGATCGATAAATCTGAGCTACAGGTGGCTGCAAAAGAAGGTTGAGGGGGTGAATTAATACGATTCCAGTACGTTACTCCAAAACTCGTGCATATGAACGATGGGTTCCTACCGAGAAGCTTTCCTTGTGAATCAAATGCAAGATCCTGCACCGAGTCTGTGTGCCCCTTGAGTGTGCGCTCGTATTCTCCCGTCTCGAAGTCCCACACCTTGATCGTCGCGTCCTCCGACGCGGATACCATCATGCTGAAAACGGGATGAAACACGACCCGAGTAACTGTGGCCCGGTGTCCAGCGAGAGCAAACTTTTCCGGTGGCCTCGGAATCCAGTCGTTCGGCGTGCGCTTCGCCTTCGTCGGCGCACCTTCGATCACCTCCTTCTCCGCATCCGACAGCTTCGCCTCCAGCTCCATCACCTTCTTCTGCAGCCGGATGACAGAGGTCCACTTTTTCTCCAGCAGTCCACCGTACTTGCGCTCGATTTCGCTCGGCATGTCCGCCTCCTTCCGAAAAGCTTCCAGAGCGTCTGTGTATCCATTGCTTCCAAGATAGTCGGCGATCGCTTGGTTACTGAAAAGAAAAAGCAAAAATGCGATATTGGTTTAGTACAATTTAATCGTATATTCAACTAAACGATAACATAACGATTCACAAGACGCATCCATGAAATCGGAGATATCATTTTCCATTCAACATATGTCGCTTCATCTTGCACAATGTACTATCTGTTTTTGAGATGCATACATCAAACACGCCAAAAATGATTTGGATTGATGGAACCGCGATTAAAGGTCGCGCAAAAAAGGCATTGGAATAAGCCACGAGTGATTCTGTCCATACCCTTCTGGGCTACACTGAACCGTAGCTTAGGCCCCTCCAACTCCATGCTCAAGAAACAACGTCCTATCATGAATGCGAGCTGAAAAATACACATCAGTAGCTCAGAAGTAAGGCCATATATTTGATCATCACCAGAAGACCTTTTCATTCGCCTTAACTGTAAACTAAACGCCGCGCGCTTTATAAAAACCAGCAGACGAAAGCTCGCAGACGCACAAACTGTAATTAATCATTTTCTCATTCTGAACAAAATAGATCATCCGTTTGGTGTGGAACACAACACGTCGTAGTGATCGGAAATACAGCAGGACGAGCAGGAAAAATTAAACACTGTGACTCGCAAATCGATGACTGCGACTTCCTTCTGATGAGCGCAGGCCAAAAACGCGAGACCTCCGCTATTCATCGTACCTTCGAAAACCATCCTTGCTGTCTCTGCACCCTGAAGCCTTCCGTTATTTGACTCACTTTAATAGAGACTTGTATAGTCATGCTTCGTTAACTCTAAACTGTGTTTTTCGAAGAAGAAAAAACACCTTGTGGCGTGTTTGGAACAATATTTTTAATCATAGGCTTGATAGAAGAAAAAAAACCGATTTGCTTTCGGCAAATCAGATAGGTTCCACTGTTTGAGATCGCATCATTTCCCTTCCTACTTCAAAGGTTCCTAATTATTAAAAAACATAAAACAACTGTTATATACATCTAAAATAAATAAAAAATCGGGAAAGCTACAACGAAATAAAAACCCTTGACCGGTAACAGAAGAAGACGGACCCAAAAAAAACGAACTTTCTGTGTCTTCGTCCTCAAAATTTACACAGTCGAAGGACACGAGCGTAAATGTCGGCGGACGAAGAAAAAGGCAGACAGGTGGCGTTCCACCGCACTATGCATTTAATTTTCTCGTGGTGTTTCTCGCACTGACGAGCATGCACAAGGAAACTGTTTGTGAAACCAACAGAAAAACATAACACTACATCAACACATCTATCGTTAGTTACTTGGACTTATTTACCGGTGGTCAAGCCGAATGAACTGAACAAAAATATGAATTAACATTAAAATTCGCTACGATATGAAAGAAGGGCCAACTGCAACATCAACGGTGAGTGGTTTATAGGAAATGACCATATTAAACTTCTATATAGACTCATCGAACGGCTGATAGGTTTTTCATGACGAAACGTTCGACATTCCATTATGCTATGTTGCTTACATCCTGTTGGGCTTGATAGATTGCCCGAGTTTGGTTTGCCTCACCACACTTCAATCAATTCGCGAAATAGCATAAAACTCGCAGAACCATTCTAGCTTGGGAATAGCTTGTGGATCTACCAGAGATTTGTATCTAAATCTTTCGCAACTCACTACGACGATTGATAGCCAATGTCCGGTATTCATACATCATAACCGTTTCAATATAGCACCACTCTACGATATCATCTTTCGCTTGGGTAAGACTGTGCGCAAAACGGTCTGGCCTGCCTATTTTATGCCTTCTTTAGGAGGACCGCCCGCTACCATTCCGCTAGTAAAGCTGGACCTGGCTGAGCGGCCCAACCATGGCACGTGAATGCCACATTAGTCACCTAACGAACCGCGTTTTAAACACGAACCTAGGCCGCCACCGGATCTCTGTCGGTTGTTGTTTACTGGTGATCAATGGAATACTCTACTTCTCGATTAGCGACCTAGGATACGCTAGAATGACGACACGCGGCTTCATGCTGACGGCTGTTAAGAAGTCGAAGACTCTCTTTTACGCGCCATTGCACCACAAAAGTTATAAACACCGTCCTGCTGTGAGCCCAAAACACTCCACCGACGGATTCTGTAACGGTGATTTCCACTGAAGAAAAACACCAACCGCCCAATGACGGCGCAAGTGTTGGTTGGCTATCGATCCATTCTCTATTAGTCCACAGGCAGATTGGTAACGATCCTGTTGCGGATGACCGTAGAGAATTTACAGAAAATATCGCCCTTCGATTAGTTTCCAATGAGAAAACTAACCCGATCATCAATTCTTTAGAAACCGACTCGAGACCTCCCGCTGTACTTGCAATCTTTCCTCCAAACACCGCGGCTGCTGGAACGAATCCTAGCGCGAACGGAACAGATCAAACACCTACCATCGGAAAATCGAGCAACACTATAGCAGGCGGTGGATGGATCCATCCGCTGAGTCGAACTTGGGTAAACTGATTGTTCATCAACCCGCTTAGAATAACCGAGTACCCCCAGACGATCTCGCCGGAAGCTGCGGTCGACGTTAGTGTCGGCGAACGTGATTATCAGAGTTGGCTCGAATGGATAGATCGCACCTCGTTCTGAACGTTCGTTCACTTCGATGCAGTGTACAATAATGAACAACTCTCACTGAACCCTCTCGCTCGTAACAAGTAAATCGCCACTTCCACGTCTAACCTGCCCTAGGACTAACCCTAACCCAGCAATCAATTCGGCCACCATCCGCGGGGCAAAGTTGGGCAAATTATTTAAAACAGCATCATAATCGAAGCGGAGCAGATCATGATCGCCTATCAGATCACTCCATATCCATGGCAGACTCTGGGGTAGCGAGCAGTGACTGTTAACGACGCGCCGGCACGCGGTTCTGTGCGGTCTTTCGAAAGTGATCGCATGAAAACGCCCACCATTTCACGCAGGGCCTAAGATGACGACGAAGGGCCGAGCCTAGGCATGTCATCAATCGTAACGCTGTTCAGGCAGTCATTGAACCGTTGTCGTTGCGACGCAATCTGCTGCAATCCTTTCGGAGCGTCGGAACGATCGCGACATAATCGCGCACCGATACGGTGGGTTCGTCAGAATTATCAGCGATCATTGAACCTCGCCACCGTTTGGATCGTGTCGACCTTGGCGGGCTGGGATTCCGCTTTAACGGCCCGCCAAGTAGCAGCAACCAGCTAAGCTTCTACCGGCTGGACCGCTTAGTTGCCTCAGAAAGCTAGTAGGGGCGCGGAATTCTCTAAGTGAACGGTTTCAAATCGTTGCTTTTACGCCGAAGACTTCCACTTGGCGCAGGGTAGAATCAACCCGTCTGACTTTAAACGAGGAACTATATCTCCCTTTCTGTCCATCTCTCGCGCTATGCCGGGAGCTGCAATTGCAAATGTTGCACAACTTTCCATCGCGCTCCGGTAGAGGTTGGGCTGCCGGTGTCTCTGCATTCGCAAAGGATTAGAAGAACGGAAAAAGGAAAAGAAACGTGCACACTCGCGCGAACGGGAATGCCGCTACTGCCCATGAAGAGCCGAGTGGTTCCAACCACGACAACCGCGCGCTGAACTGGCTGGGGAGTTGCAGGGCAACTTTTCACGTTCAATCCCTTCCAACGACACGAGTGTGTGCGAGATTCGAATTGCGTCGAACGTTCGCCCCGGTGAACTTCTACGTGCAACCCGCGGCAGACAGAGAACTTGAGAAGTTCGCGAAAAACAAACAAGTTTTCCGACGTTGACCGACAAAAGTGCATCGACGACGGCGACGGCGAGATCGACGACTGACTAATGTCGGTGGTGCTAGTCTGGCGGCTGCTGTTTTACCTCGTGTTTGACGGTGGTGGATGGTACTGGTATCTAACAGCAGCACCATACAGGGTGCTCGCAGCATAATTGTGCGTCGTTTAGTTTTTTCATCTCGCTCCGGGTAGTTTTAGACCTTCACGAAAAAGGGCTTTACCAATTTTGACCCATACTGCACTTCTGTGCAAAGAATCCAAGCGTGCACTCTGGAAAGAGAGTGTGGTGTGGCTAGAAAGATTGGCTCATTAATCATCTCAAATGGCCGTTTCCTTCCTATGTGGCCCAGTCGTTGCGAAAATTTGTCCAGCCAACATAAATTAAGGGAAGTGAGGTAAAGTACGTTTCTAACGAAATATCGAAGGACCCGATTTGGGTGCACAGTGTCGTTGAACTCTAATAAGAACTCGCCACACATTTGATATCTATTGCGGAATGTCTTGTTTTTGGTTCCAGCTACATAAAAACAGCCATTCTAGGAGACGTTTTTTTTCTTTCCGGTTCTCCATTGCTCCAAAGATCAACCATGTAGGAGGAAGTCGGACAGAACTAGTATGATTTGAAGTAGACTAGTACTACTACTAGCAAGAGGCCGGTCTTTTGGAAGTAGTTGCCCAACTGCCACAATCAACACCGAGCCCTTTTCGTCTAGCACACGGATACGCTGTGTCATTTGATTCAAACACGACATAAACGGTTACGCAACAGTTAAAGGCAACGAAAGATTTAAAGCGACGAACCCGCTGCGCATTGACATTTTCCCAATTCAAATCCGATCCCCTCCGCGATTCTCCTACACACTACTAAAGTGTGTTGTTAGTGTTGCTGGCTTGAAGAAGCATTTCCGATCCGACAAAAACACACATTCGCCGTGACATCCTCTCCTGCTTCTTGTTCAGCTGTTTTATTACTTCTATCCCATGCCACAGAGCGCTTCACAGATGGCGCCGGAATGAACATGTTCAAGAATGCGCTAGTGGCCGCGATCGATCTTGAAAACCCACAAAACCCACCTGACCACCACCAAACCACAAGCCGCCACACGTCCGCAGACGTATGTGGGGTACGGTGTTAACCGCGAAAAAGAACAGGTTAAACAGCCACCTCCGGAGTGGTAAGGGTTCGTCTCCAACACCTTCCGCCCAGTCGACGATCGCGATCGTTCTACACCGTGCACTGGTGAGTGCAGCTGCATCAGCATGAACTCCCACCAGCGAAATAATGGTTCCACGTTCTGGCCGGTAATGGTGCCCAATGCATATAGTGCTACCGTTGCGATTCGACGAGGCATTTGGTCGGCGTGGTGTACTCAAGGACGCTAATCTTCGGCATTCAATCTGTTTATGCGTTCGCGCCGACGTGGTTCTCTGGTGTCGCGTTTGGGAAGGAACCGTTCAACGGCGGCATCTTTACAGGGGGCACTATCGCCACCGCCAACAGAAGCCACTCCGCAAATACCCACTCCGTCCCTTTCTCTATATCTATGCTTCGGATAATGGTGTCGTAGTGGGGCAGGTTACATATCGCGCACAGGGTTCGCGCAGGTTAAGCTTCCTTCCACCTTAGGCGGCGAACAAAAAAAAACTAGTTCCCATTCGATGAACATAACAGTACACGAAAATGACTGACCTAGGACCGAGGGAGGTTCTCGCCACTGAGGACATGAAGCGATCGACTGCTCGCCAGATCAACGACTGCCACACATACACGCTCGCAGACGAAAACGTCGGTAGTCGGTGCGAAGAGTGGGAAAAAGCTCACGCATAGCACCGAGCTCGAACGGTCCTTCGAGGGTTAGTAGACAAGAAAAGCATAGCGGTTACTACTACTCACACCAGCGTGTCCGGGGAAGTTGCTGTTTCTTCCGTTCGTACTGGAAATTAATAGCGACTTCATAGATTCGCAAACGTGGCAGAACACGACCGTGTCACAAAAAGGGGTGGGAACTAGCGACACGCTTTTTGTGGGGTGGTTTTCCGCCACGCGAGTGATCTGTTCGGAAAATGCTGTCCTGCGACGCGCTCGACAGGTCAGTTCAGTTTTGCTGGTGACTTCGTCCGGGTCGGGAAGTACGTTTTTCGCTACGGAATCTGAAGCACTAATTCTACTTTGCTAGTTAAAGCGAGTTTCTCTTAGGCACAGTTTTTTTTTCGCGTGTTTGAAGTGTTTTCGAGAAGTAAATATCTGTTTTGGGAGAATTCACCTAGAATCGCCAAGGAGGAGTACGGCGTGCGTTTTCTAGAATCAGAGCTATGTGACTAGAGCCTCTGCAAGTAGTTCCCAACGAGAACCGATTGACGATGTCTCTGACCCAGATCTGGTGCGGTTGACAAGGCAAGGCAACACTAGCATCCGTGAACGTGCTTTTGACTTAGAAAAAATCGCTTCGGAACAACGAATGATTGCTGGACGTACCTTTAGTGAAAATCTTTTCGAAAGTGACCGTTAGACGAGCGCATCGCAAGCGCAAGTGATCAAAACCATTCCTAACCAATTGCACCTGTGCAAACGAACTTCTACCGGCCACCCATCGAAATTTGTGAATAGTTCCTAGCCGCCTCAAGAGATGGATGTCAGGGACAATTTCACCGATTTCACGCTGGCATCGAACTATGTCATGCAGCTGGCGATCGACGAATATCAATCCGATCGCAACTGGACGCGACTGATCGACCGATACTGGTACCTAGTAGAGGAGTTAATTGGAGGTAAATAAACGATGGAGAAAGGTGAAAGGAAAATTATTTAAAATTATCACAATAGTGTTTTGTGACTGACTATGTTATTTGTAATGTCTCTGAACCCTCTCAATACAATCATCCAACAATACGGCAACATGAGTTGAAAAGTTATCTTCGTTTGCTAATGAGCGTTGCTGAGGATCCGGCAAGGATGTAAGACATCATTTATGCTTAGATTGTCCTCCTAAAGCAACATTTTCACGTTTATCGCCTGTAGGTCAAAGAGTTGGACACCTGTTCCAAGTTCAAGTATGACATAAAGGCAACCGCCTTCACGAATGACTTTGAGCTTGTGGCTGGCTACCGTGAGCTTGACCCTGTTAACATATCTCGACTATTGCCACTTTGGCATGATGCTAGATTTGCAGACGTAAGAAAAGATATATATGTGTTTTACGAGGGTAATCTGAAATTGGTCTTCTTTGTCACGAAACATCGTTATCTATCAGTAAACTTGAACAATAGCATACGAACTACGAAAGAAGCAAGGTGAAAAAAAAGTCACCCTCCGAATGAGGAACTGGAACTGTTTATCATATAGTAAGATTGCGAAAAACTTGTCTCGATATAACTTTTCGCAGGTCGACAAACTCGATCACCTTTGGGGTTCATGGGTGATTCTCGCAGTCATGTCCACTAAAAAAGCAACCAACGAATATGTCATCAGTGCAAGTAGCCCAGCATCGCTAGCGAACAACAAATACGGTTTGGTTGCGAAAACTTTTGTTTGTTTGTCTCTTTACACATTACTCCAAAATGTTGTCACGCTACCAATAATGTCGCAAGTAATCCACAGATCACCGACGAGGTCTAGTTCGCTCGTAACGATCGTTCCTCTGCTTCTTGTTGACAGAACAACTTGCAGGTATCTTTTTCTTTCACTTTTTCCTCGATCTGGAGGGTCGCAAGCCAAGGCTACAAGAAATCGAAACCCAAGCACACGTTGGTCCGAGGGCAGGCTAATAATTCACATTACAGTTAAACCGTGCATACACTTTATGCTTTAGCCGTAAACATATTTTTCATGGAAAAAAGACAAAGGATATAGATAGTTTTTGAAGGGAAGGTAAGGTAATCCACATCTACGATTACATATTTACATTTACGTTTACACTTTTTGCTATACGGTTGTTTTAATTACTCGTACGAACAATCTTTACAGAACACAAATGCTAATCGCGACAACCGTCCCTTGCTAGTCCATTAGTCAATAGCTGTCTAAAATATAATTAACCAACCATCAAATGCACACCATTTAAACAGCACATGATTCACAAATTATGCTTTCCATGCCATTCTCCCCGCGTGTTCAATCTATTTAGAGCCTTTCAAAACTATTTTCCATTGCCAATCGGGCCTACAGTATTTTAATTTGGAAGGTTACCACCAAATCAGAGACCTGGGCATTGAAAAAATTAATCCCTCAACCAAATCTGGAGGCTGGAACGTTGAACTTATGCTAGCGAAAACGAAACTATTTTGCACACAATTTATATTCAACCATCAATTTGCATATCCACAAAAAATAACAATCTCTACAATCGGTAACCTAGGCCAGTTCGAATATAAACCCATGACATTGGCCACATTGGGAAGTCTGGTGTTTCGGTGGTGCCTCAACCCGCTGCACCATGAAACCAGACACGGACATCTCTAAAGGCTAGCTGAAATGATTCATCAGCGATGTAGAAATAAATTTACTCCGACAGACGACCTTCACCATTTTCCACCATTCTCCATTTTCCACCATTTTAATGCGAACTGTTAATCCATCAATCTGGTCTCTCTCGTTTCACCGCTAGATCCTAGGGCAAAGCATCTCCCATTCATGGACAATCCGTTGCCAACGCTTGGGATGATACTAACCTATCTCGTCTGGGTGTTGATCATCGGTCCGACGTACATGCGCGACCGGAAACCGATGCATCTGACCAACACCCTCTTCTACTACAACCTCTTCCAAGTCGTCCTGAGTGGGTACATGTTTTACGAGGTAAGCAAAACCAAACTACAAAGCTAACACAAACAATCTGCAAGAACGCTGTCAGCTGTTACTTCAATATTACCTCACGTTTTATTTCAGCATCTTATGGCCGGCTGGGCTCGAGGATACAGTTTAACCTGCCAACCAGTTGACTACAGTGACGATGTTCTTTCAAGAAGGGTAGGAAGTTGTACTTCAATGAAATATACCTACTCCATTCACCCGGCAACAATCTTAAATTTGTCCTTACAGATGTTCAACCTCTGTTACATCTACTACCTCTCGAAGCTGTCCGAGTTTGCGGACACCATTTTCTTCGTTTTGCGTAAGAAAAAATCGCAAATCTCCTACCTACACCTGTACCACCATTCGCTTACACCGATCGAGGCGTGGATTCTGACGAAGTTCTTGGCAGGTATGCACGAAAGGAATGCTCACAAAGTGCTCGTTTGAGCCACTGTTACCCCCTGTTTGTATACAAACGTAAACTCTGATCGCAGGTGGCAACACAACGCTTCCCAACATAGTCAACAACCTTGTCCACACGCTGATGTACTTCTACTACATGCTCTCCGCGATGGGACCACGCTATCAGAAATATCTCTGGTGGAAGAAATATATGACCGAGATTCAGATCGTAAGTGCTCGGGGAAAAACTCACTATCATAATGTGTTCTTTGTTCCAGAAGGTAAACACATACTTTCTGCTTGCTTATTTGGGAACCTCCAACTCTTACTTTTAGGCTCAATTTGTTATCTGCATCGGGCATGCAATCAACGCCATGCTAACGGACTGCGCCTTCCCGAAATTCATTACATTCCTGCTATTGTGCAATGCGAGCATTTTCTTCGTTCTGTTCATGAACTTTTACCTCGAGAACTACAGAAAGCAGGCCGTCGTTAAGACGGATGCAGATCTATCAACAAAGGTAGAGGAGCTGGTGTCTGCGCTTACATTACCCGAACGACAGGCGGAGTTAAAGGCGCTCCTGAAGAAAGAACACTGACTTCCCTTATTCGAGTAACTGAATATGAATGAAGACACCAAGTGATTTTTGTAAATAATATCCAATACATTTTCGTCTCCATTGTTCATCTATTGTGATAAGCATTACTTAAGCTATGATGATAAACAAGCGAAAGGAATTATACATATAGAAGAGAAAATTGTACTTGAAAACATCAATCATCAATCAACATAATAACATGGTTGTTAAATCCTATAAGTCCTATACCCAAAAGTCGAAACCTCATTTGACTTACAGCTATTAGTTACTGAATTTATAGTTGATAATGTTAGTTTCAAAACTTTAGCAGAATCAGAAGCTTACAAAAGTATCACTATTGAAATTATTCACATAATGTAAGTTAGGAAAAAGTAGAACAAATTCTACAATAAGCTGTTGCTACACTGTTTGGTTATCAAACCATTATATCCGAAACACCAAATAACAAAGGATTAACCATAAATGATAGACCATCAATAAACATTAAGGATATATAAATAAATAAAAAGGTCAAAAACTTTTAAGAATGTGTATGTTGTGATGTACGGTACGAAGTTCCCCTATGCCGGTTAGTTGGCCTTCTATTTTAATTGCTTCTAAGTACTGATAACTAATTCTCAAGGCCAGCACTGACTCTTATATCAACCCTCCCATGACGTCAAGAATCCCCAATTGTAAATAGGATGCGAACAACAATTCGAAATAATATCTCAATCAACGCGATCCGATCCGATGGGGATATGAACGAAAGTAAAAAGATTCCCTATGTGTATGTTCGTAGCTTCGAACCCGTTTGGGAGTAATAGACCATAATTCCCGTCGTTAAAACATTTAAATATTTGGATTCATCTGATACAGCCGTTATTCGCTACCACGTTCCAATCGAAAACGTAACGCTAACTAACGCTTACCTAGAGCGCACCAACTCACAACTAGATGGCGCTGGTAGCTTTTATGCTGGTCTTGCTACTCGTCACTGCGTTGATGGCGGTTCACTGATTACTCGGTGGGTCTGAAGTGCTAAACGATCGTTATTAGCACCAGTCGCGATCGCGCATGATCATCAATGTCACTAACGTTGTGTACACAACCCTTAAAAAACGATACCACACATGTTCGCTTTCGTTGGAGGAGAGCATACCACACATAGCTGAAGAAACGTTTGTAGTGTGAGTGTTGTTTTTGCACCGTTCAATGGGTTTTTCTATTTACACATTCAAGGCGCGATTCAACGAGAAATCAGCTGTAGGAAACGAATAAAAAAACTACCACGATGACTCTTGGCGATGCACAGTGCAGTAGTGTACGCGACGCGCGCTACTCTGCTTGAAGATCGCCAGGAAGATAGATTTTTAGCATTCCTGCGCTCATTCATTCAACAATGGTGTGACCAAGGTGCACGATGTTTGCGACATTTCATGCCATTTTGTGTTGCTCCTCTAGAGACCCTTTTCGTTTGTTGCAAAGAAAATAAACTTAGGCGCCACCCACGGTTATCTTTCAATATCCCCGTAATGACCTTCAGGCACGATATCGCAGTGTGCCGAAATATCCGTGCCAGAAGCAGCTATACTTTTCGAAACATAAACCCTCATCAACCTTCCAGCAGTCACACCTTCCTTATCACGGCACTTTGCACTTGCACCTTACTTTGTCTTCCGGGTTTCGTTCCGTCGCTTCACTCTTTTAGCGCATAGTGATAGTTGGTTGTCGCTAGTGTAACGCGACCTAGAGCAAGCAAGCTAGAGATTAGTCACGAAAAAGGAAATAGTCGTCGTCTGCTACGTGAGAAGTGAGGATAGGGCTGAATACATGCGGAGACGGTCTGTTTGCCAATGCCAAAAACCATCGACATCCTCTCCGTATCGTTCGATGCAACATGCATGTCCTCGTTTTCGCGCCGTTATGGACATTTATTTCTAATCTTCTCGGGAGCTTAGATAGGTGGAGTTTAAAAACAAGGAAACTACAGGGGATGCCCCATTTAATTAGGCAACAACTTCTTCAGATCAAACTGAAAGACAAATAAACTCAGCATAAACTTCTTACACAACAGAAACATTTGAGGCAAAACAATTAGAGACTCTAATGTTCTTGCATCAGCAATACATCTTGAAATGAAAACAACTTTAGCCAAAAACTTGCCGCAGCTGTTGTTGTTTTGATGACAATAATGTTGGAAAGCGTCCGAAGAGCTGACACTCTACAAGCGGCGACGTGATGCTGCTACCAATTATCACCATCTTCACCAAACTCACACGATCAAAGGCCCTTCCGACCGATCGACGACCGGCCGGATGACACTTTTCCCTCGATGGGGCGACCAACATTTCTCACTTCTAACACTGTTCCTTTTTTTTCGTAACCGTCGCCACTAGCGGCCTTTATCCATGGAATCGATTTTATTTGTTGGAAGCTTCTCCCCCGTTCCCCCACCCCCGGCATTTAATTCGTGGACCAGTCGTCGGTCGGTTGAGCTAAAAGCAAAAAGGTAATATTCCAACCAGCACGCAGGGTACACAGACACACACTCACAGCATTCCAACATTTCGTAACGCGCCTCCCGACGCGAGGCAACCATAAAAAGTCGCTTCCTCCACTGCCGATGAACAACCCGTGGAGTGTCACACGTTTCCATTCGAACGACATTTATAGCAATTCGACGATGGCCTCAGAAACCAAAACCATTCGTCGAGCGGCGGCTAGGGGATTACCGGATGTGCCGCCGCTTCTTCCATTTCGACCACTCGCCGCTCGCCGGGTCTCCGCATCGACCCCGCGAAGATGCGACAGGCGGAATCCGGACACTGGGAAGCGCGACAACAAGTTGTTCATTTCTTCGCCGATGTTGCGCGCCTTGCGGGTGAAAATGCACACGTGTATTTTTACACCAAACGCTTACATAAATTACTTTCCCACATTCGGCACTCACGCTTGTAAAACGGGCGAAGAAAGCTAATAGCGTGAAAAGTGATCGTTAATCGATCGATTCGTGTGCCTAACAAAATACGGGCAATACAAAAATAGTGCACGGTTAAATTAGGGAAAAGCCTGGTGTTTTCGTCATTTTTCTATGTAGCATTCTCTAGGAGATCTTCTATGTGGTCCCTAAAATGTCTGTACTAAGATGTTAATTTAAAGAAAACTGTGTCGAATTGTCTGAAACTTCAATATGTTTCCTTGAAATAGAATTACTATTAAACTTCCGGTAAGAAGAAACAAGAGACGACAAGCATGCTTACTTTACTGCTTTTAAAATATTTTGGGATTTTCCGGCTCTCACAGACACAAATCTTCGTGGTACGTGTCCAGTTAACACCTCCGTTACGACATATTATAAGAAAACATTTTGAATGGAAAAAATCCCCTGCCGCTTACTGGACTAGTAATAGGAAATAGAGAAAGAGAGAGAGAGAACAGGCAGTTGTAGGGAAGGCAATCTATTAAATCCATCGAAAAATTGATGTCTTTCCGCTTCCCCTCAAGCCAACCTAACTGCCCCACAAGGGCCGAGGGCCGTATGCTGTGAACCCAAATGTAGGTGAAAGTGAAACATATATATAAATAACTCCCACATTAACCGGCCTCAAACTTCGTTGAGACATTATTTTCATGACACACTTCTGTTCGCCGCGGGATGGAAAAAGATGCGATATAGCAGCATAGATTTCCCGGTTCATATGCGTTCGCAGCTGCGAGTAGGCGATACAGTTCATTTTCATTAGCTGAGCCCTTAAACTGGAAAACTGGTTGAAAAATACTTACAGCTCCTCGCGCTGCCGTTGTGACAACACCATTTTCATGTTTTGATCTGCTGGAGAATGTTGATACAAGACGTCGCACTGCTCTGTGCTGTCCTCTTGCTCCTGCTCCTGCCGCGGTCGTATCCTTTCCGGGCTGATTTGTGTTGCTCCTTCCGTTACTGATTGATCCGTCGTGCCGGAATTGATCCAACGCCGGCTAAACACGAACAGTCCACAGGATTTCGGGAATCCTCAAAATGAGCCTTATCTTATTGCACTTCAACTGCTTCTTGCTTTGATGACTTTCACGGTTGCAGAAGCTTTTCGATAAATTAATTAGTTTTCACTCTCGGCTATTTCTTCTATCACACTTTCACTACTTCGTTTCGCTGCTTCGTACACTTCTTTTATTTGCACAGTTTGCTCCTGTTACCGTTTGCAAACCACTCAACATTCGCAAACCGTTAGCTGTACCGAAAGTCGTTGTTTTTTATATTTTTTATGTATTTCAATCCTTTTTTGTTAGTTTCGTCGTCGATTGGTCGTAGGTTGTCGTAAGAGGCAAAAGCGCGATTGAACAGAATCCTAGAAGTGAAGACGTTTCGATTGTGGCGTTTCACTTCTGCTTCCGGTTGACTGCCGTCAACTTTCCCGCTTGCAACAGACGGAGTCCGGTCTGGCGAATACTTGCAGCTAACACCGAAAAGGCAGCGCAATCCGGCTTGGCTTAGCTGTAGAACAAAATGTTGCTACTGCTACTTTCGTCGAATAAATCTGTTGCACTGAATTACGATGCCGCTGTCCTTTCGGCTGTGGTTTCGCTGCACGATGGAATCATCTGAAATGCGGGAACAGAACAGAACAGAAACAGAAGCAATTAGTATGATTTTGTTTAAGATTCAAGCTTGAAAAACCTGCAAACAGCGTATCGTAAACAGCAAACAGTAAACCAAGAAAAGAGCCCATGATTATCCTACAACAATGATCACACTAGATACTGGCCCGTATAACCGCTAACAACAAGAAGTATAGCTGCTAAACTTTTCGTTTTCTATCACAGTTTGGAATGTGCACACGTGTTAGGTATTCTTTACATTTCCGAGATGTGCTGTGCTCACTCAGCAAAGAGATTGCAGGTGTCACATTTCAACC
This sequence comes from Anopheles plumbeus, assembly GCA_034621735.1. Taxonomy (NCBI): domain Eukaryota; kingdom Metazoa; phylum Arthropoda; class Insecta; order Diptera; family Culicidae; genus Anopheles; species Anopheles plumbeus. The sequence continues at coordinate 20,984,012 of JAOEFI010000007.1, read as the reverse complement.
AAACACCTGTCACGTTGTTTTCCGTGGAAAAGAGAACCACAATTAAATCACGCCCACTGAGTTTCATTTAACATCTTATGTAATGATAGTTTCAGGACAGCTATGGCGTGATTCATTCAAAGTCGTCAAAGTCTACAGAAAGTAGTTACTTGAAAACAAAATGTATGATTAGTCGCTTAGTTTCAACGCAACTTAGCCATTTTCGAGAACGAACACAGACGGTTACTAGTATGGGTAGTACTAGTACAAAGCCCATTAAGCTGCCACCAACTGATTTATTCATGGCTTAGCAGCTTAATCGTTTTTCATGCTAGTGCCTCAAACATAAGACGCCGCTACGAGAATTCTTTGTGAAACTTTATTGATTTCCTCTTTTAGTTAGTCACGAGAATTAAACAAAGAAATATTGCCTGTGGCTGAAATCTCCGTCATTCTAACGTAAATCTTTTTTGATTACGGTTTTTGTCCGCACGACTGTTCTAACCACACACACACATCGCCACCGTTATACTTTTCGTGACAACATATCATGGCACGATTTCCAACCTTGATACGCCGAATAAATTAAACCTCACAATAAAGGAAACTGAAATGACCATATGAAAAGCGTTGTATCGTCGAGCTGTAACGGATCTTAAGGCGCAAAACGTGGAGATTATTCCAACAAAGTCTAGACACTGGCGGATCGATATCGCTTCGCCTTCGGGTTGTGTCTGCGAAAAAAAAATCTTGACCAACGTGACCTCCACGCACTCAACATAATTCTGACAAGGTTTTTAGATCTCAAATTTTCCTACGAAGGCCTATCAAAAGATGTAGGTTAAACTTATCATACAAATTACAGCCTTTTCAAACAACTCTCTAATTTCCGTCAAAGCTGCACGTCTAAAGCATTTGCCGCATAACAAGACATCAGAAAGCAAGAAAACGCACCCAGCAATTCCAATGCAGTTTTTTCAACAATCGGTAATCGGTCTGTGACTAGCATATTTTAGTCACAACTGCTGCTGAGACGACTGTCCAAGGTTTGTTCCAAGTGTGCAAAACATATGCCCGTTGACGGAAATGGCTTCCCACCCACGGTTCTCATCATGGTGACGGAAACCCCATTTTATTTTCATCCTGCGTTTTCCGGGGGGTGATTTTGCTTCTTCTGCTATTTTCAACGAACCACGTCACTTCCATTCTATATCGAGCTCGGGCAGTCGGCGCGCATGCTCCAGCGCACCGTTGCACACAACTGCAGCCAACTTGCCAGTATGCAGCAGCGCCTGCATCGACAGCAACCCACGGGACATATTGTCGAGAAAATGAGCATTTGAGCGACTGACAGAAACGAACAGCTGCAAAACACGTCTGCTCGGCTGGAGGAAGCAGCAGACTGGACCACAAGGGTAAGTTTGCACCATTTTAGAAGTGCCATTTAGCACCCTCAGCCTCCTCCAAACGATCGATGCTCGTGAGTGGCGTCTCCACTATTCGAGTTGGTTTCGAGCCGTAAACGTTTGCTCCAATTGAATTGCTATTTCGTTACCGATGGAGCCGGTATGGCTGGGAGGCGATACTCGTCGAATCGTAGAAGAATCGTCGACTACTATTACATCATTGCAAGAGAGAGGAACGTATCATTCGCGTTCGATTTTATGAATTTGGTTCAGTATCTTTGCGTTGGCAGTCGATCGAATAGAGCATCTTCTACTGCTCCACCGAGCGGTGCGAGGAAAAGCGATCTCTTTTTGGGGCCAACTTCGTCTACATCGTCTACGTTAACCACACCACACCGGTGGGTGATTCAAGATGGGTCAACTACGCTTCTCGCTTCAGTCGCCGCGAACTATCATTTTCTCCGGGGAGCAAAAGAAACTAAACAAACAAGAAGCCATTTTCCGCTGCACGATTTTGATTGAGAGTGCAAACGCCGAGAGGATGTGGCACGATGGGTTTGTTTCGGCAACATTCCAACGGCCTTCTCTAGACAAAGACACTTGGTTAGCGCAGGCTCGGGATTTTGAAGCGTTTCATCACGATCTGTATAAAACAGTTGAGAAAAGAAGTCGACCTGAAGTTAGCCCGAAATGTTACCCCGAAAAGGCTTATGATTCTCAAATTTGGATACTTGAATACGCCTGAAAATTTGTTTAGCACATGCTTCAGCTGTTTGGCACGAATATTGATGTGCACCAAAAATACCATGTAGTGTGAAAAATTGCACTTCGATAGAAAAGACACCGCAGATTCGTGATTTCTGGGTTGTATCCACCGACTGCACAAAATAGTCATGCTTTATTTTACTTTCACTACACCTCACACAACAGAAGGGCCAAATGTAGAAGGGATCGAAAATTATGAACACAAAATCTGGCAGAAAACTGAACGACCATGTCTGCCTTCTAAAGTGGCTTCGTTTCTACTTTCTGCAGCTTGCTCATTTATCCGTCTAGCCCGGAAAAAGATGTTCGTGAGCCGGCGTAGTTCTCCCGCCTGAAAGCATTCCGTGCGTTCCTCTCATTCCACACCGGGATCCGCGGGGGATGGTTCCGGTACTGCGCCCCACGCCACGTCGGCCCACCCGGGCGTTCAATAATGGATCACCTTTCGCGCGGCAGGTTAATGAAAAAGAGAACTGGAGCCCACAGGCCCACAAGGCCCGCACCGTCGAGACCTGAACCTTTTGCTTCGATTTGGCCCCCGGGAAACCGAGCAGACGAACCATCGAATTCAATGTGGAGTAGTGTTCTCTGTTTTTCTGTTTGTAGTATGCTATCCGACTCATTCATCCACAAACGCTTTCTCACGACTTAGACGGGAAAATTGATATTGATTGAGTCACGATTTAAAAGGCTCGGTAGTCACGTGATTGTTACCTCCGAGAAGTGATGGGGTGTAGCCAACCAGCGCCGGAAGAGTTAGTAGCACTCGTCCGCGAAGCGGTCGGAAGTTCAGCGGCATAAAAGTGCTACTTCAATCTGTCAGTCATTTGTCATAACAGTGGGCGCGCAACACGTTCGATGGGAGGCTGACAGAAATTAGAATTTCTGTATTACAAGATGATTCGATAAGTATCACAAAAAAATATCGAAAAACTGACGTTCATCACCCCGCGGGTGCCAAAACCCAATGCGAACAGCCAACAATTATTTGTCCATTTTAAAAGTGTAGGAATGTTTCATTCGAATTTCCATTTCACTTGTGATCGAGTCTTGTAAAAAAAATAATCCATTCCCACGACAACGCCACATTCTTAGGCCAATAATGACAAACTTTCTCTTCGGCTGAGCAATTGAAGAAATTCGTCATATCCTCGAAAAACAACGAGGTTGTTTTCCTTAGCCGATCATACGCTGGACGCTGGACGCTGGAAGCTTAATCGAAAAGCGGCTCCCAGTACCAAATGATTGCTCGCACGGTCGTCGATCATGGCTGTTGCTCCATTTCTTATGCCCTCCGTGTAATGACACATTCCAATTGTTTCTTGTCTTGCCGTTTTTTTTTTCATTCCACGAAGACGTAAATGCCCCGTTGTTTATTTGTGCGACTAAACACTTACACTTCCCTCGAAAGAACGATGTTCAAATCTACAAAGAAAACAACGAAGCAGCGTCCAAGCAACAAGAAATGAGCCGCTTTACAGAGGAGTAATAACGCCTGGAGGGATTCGGTCTATTTGTACCTCGTATCGACCATCCGTCGCGGCGGATATATTATTAACAGCGACAACGGAATGCAGCAAACGTTATGCGGCGAAGAAGCTTTCGGCTTTGCAGTTGGAAAAGTTGTCCCCAGGAATGTATCCGGACGCGAAGCGAAACGCCGGGCGAGACAGAAGTTGTCAGAATGCTACTCCACGCAAGCCGATACCAATGGAGTAGCTGCCGGTTACAGTCCGAGTTATCGATTAAAATATCCATCGGCGGTAGTGTGGCGACGTCAGGATGTAGTGGAACTTTCGTGTGGTGAAAAGCTCAAATCCCAAGTGAGGATTCGTTTCGATCGCAATATGGCTTCCTGGAAGCCCTACCAATGCCCAATTCGATGCAAACCACAAACGCAAGATGGTTCTGCACGACGGTCTACTGTGAGTTGCAGCTACCCATTCCGTTCCGTGGTTACAGAGAACAACGACTATGGAACCACGACGCACAGCTACAGTAGGGTAGTGCAGTGCAATTTGTCCTGCTTCTAATTACTTTTATGCGCACCCGTTAAGGATTACAGCGTTTATGCTGAATCACGCCACTGCGCTGCGAAAACGCCAATGAACGAACGGTTTATCGGTTCATGTTTACTACTTGAATTCCAAATTGCATGTCGCGACGATTAATGCTCCCATATTTTCAATACAACATTATTAAACAAAGGCACTGCAATGCATGTCATTTTCCACGAGCTAACGTACTGCAATACACTTGCGTGCAAAATGCATTTCCAAAAAGAAGCTCGTTCAGAAATGAAATGAATAAATCAATTAGTTTTCTAACAAATCGATAACTTCACCATTAACGATCAATCGAAGTCGAAGAAACAAATTCTCGCGACATTCATAACCTTTCGAATGTACAACAATGTTGCAAATGATGTAGATTTCTCTGTTCGTCGTTTCCAGTGCCACTCTATTGATGAACATAAATGTTAAGTAACATCGAGCACCTTCGATGGAAACACTCAAAGTAGGACTTACATAATTCCCATGAATCTAAAAGCTCACCACAATCCCGGTGCAAATGTCTGAACACTGGTCGTACCTCCATTTCTTCGAACTTGACAGACGAGGTTATGACCTTTAAAGTAAGGGATGTTCCATGCAAGAGTCTGTCGTAACGTGTTCCTCAACACCGTCGGCAATTATACAACAATGACCTCATCAATCATTCGATATTTTATTACACGAACTTGTCCACCCCTGCTTGAGATGGGGTTGATTGAACACGGGTCTATTGAACACTTTGGCACCTGTGCCATGTCATCTACGTTCGAAAAATCTACCGTCTTCAAACAAAAGGCCAAGCTCCACTAAGAAGTGGAAGAACAAATAGACTGAACGAATAACCAGCGATGATCTGCATGAACACAACGCCCTGTAGTACTGCCTCCCCTCCCTCGCCAGGAAGTGGGAGGTGACGCTACCTTTACCAACAACCCCCACTAGACTACCTACTGGCAGGGCTATCCACGAATAACCACGTTAATAACGTGGCGTACTAAAACACTGCGACGCACGGCACACATAACTTTTTTGCTTTGCCAAAACCAATCAATATTGGCACTTCGCTGTACCGTGGAGTCACTTCAAACTGACCAACGGAACACTGCGCGAAGGTGAAGAAGACGGAGTTCCTAGTTTGTTTTCGACTATGGTTATTGTGTACCTAGTTGTAGTGACTCGCCATAGTGTTCGCCGGTTGAATAATCCATCCGCGTTCGCGTGGAAATTACGACGCCAGACATGCAACGACGTTTTTCGATTGGACACATGGGGTGGATAATGGAAGGTTCAGCCCGATAAAACTAGTCCCAAACGTCCAGACTGTCCAAAACGGGAACCGGCGGCAACCGAAAACTGCCAGAGGGAATACAACTAATCCTATGACGGTAGTACTGCTTCGCACTGTCTGATTGACAGATCCAGATACGTTGTTTTTGGAGTCGTTGAAACCTGTTCGCGATTTGCCCAAATTTGTAACCATTATTTCCGACCAAACAGCCCCCGTAAATCCCGTTAGCATAACTGGGGCACGAAGTATGTTGAAGAGATGCTGGTTGTTGATAAACTGGCATACAGCACAATATTATTCACCTCATAACGTAACCTGAAGGCAACTGAGAATAGGAGAATCACGGGAAGTTCATACGTCACAACTCTCGAGTGATTTCTACTGCAAACTAAAAGCAACCTTTCCTGTGTCGGTCAACAGCTTGAAAAATGAGTTTGTCTATCTACCCGATCGATCCACTGTGGCCAACAACTCCGTCAATTGCCGTGCCCTCCGTAAGGTGTCCTTCTTTGGCATACTCAACATTTGTCACCACTCTTTCTCTATGTAGCGGTCGTGCTGGAGAAAGCAAAGATTACTAGCGAGGCTTTCCACGTGCAGCTACGACAAAGAGAATCTGCCACTCTGCAGGGTAGCTTTTCGAAGGTGTCCCGCAGCTCGAGCATGTTCGTAGATAAGCTAAACCTGCTTTCGTCTCTCCCAGTCGCGGATTGCGGTTTTCTTGAAGAGTGCAGGCCGAAAACAAACCATATGCCGAATAAGGGGAACGAATGGTATCCATTTTTCATGCAAACACTATCCACCGTAGGTAGGGAAGCGCTTCGTCTCCTATTGTGATAGTGTCCATCATCACAAGAGGCACTCTACAACCCATTCCACGGTGCGTGTATCAACTTCTATTTTCGCAAACTATTAAACTCCTAAACTAATGCTCACGAGCATCACATTTTCCACGAAGCACGAGGGGAGGAAGCCAGTAGTTGGAGAGAGAGGAACCGTGGCTTGTTATTGTGTAAGGGCTTTTTATTCGCTGCATCTATCAAAAATTGTGCACGAATCATGAC
>JAOEFI010000007.1:20951470-20963361 GCA_034621735.1 Anopheles plumbeus | reverse complement strand
CGTCTCGGAAAAGAAGAAAAATTTCCAGGCGAAATCGACGACGACCTTTTTTCGCGATACTTCTTTTTGAACTCCTCTGTAGTGTTGAAAGTTCCGACCCCTGTACCTTTTTCATTTACCACCACGAAAAAAAGCCAATCGCACGCACACCATCCTCTATTCAACTGATTATGGCAACTGTCACCAATGCTAGCTTGACCAGAAATGGTTAGGGTTAAATTTGCATTCAACGATGAAACTTTGCAAAAAAATTTCCACCCGAGTTTAGCTGAGCTGGCAAAAAAAATTTCATTTTTTTTTTTTACAATTTTTTTTACAAATCCCAACAAGTAAATACGTCGCGAAATATGAGTATTAGAAATACGACACACGTGTCACAGTAACGCCTATCCAAGAGTACAGTTCGGAGGACTTCACTGTAATTCCTTGATCGAGAAATATTTCGAGTAGCGACATATGTCAACTCGGGCACAGGTTCGAACTGTGTTGTTTACTACTTTTTATTTGTTCGGGAGGTGAATAATAAGTACTTGATCATCATTGGCCACGGAATGAAAAAGCAAGGGCCCTACTATGCGATAGCGGCTGGAATCTGCGCATCCTCAGCTAGCTTATTTGGAAAATTGACCACCAACAGCAGCATTCTGGCGGCAAACATTGGGCTACCACATGTAAGTAAACAAAATACGAATGGCTGCTCTAGGCTCTACAGCTTTACGTGAAATCGATAACTTGTCATTTTGGGCATACTTTAATTTGATTTTTCAAGGAAAAGACCATATTTTTCATAAAATTTAGAATGTAGAATCTCCGTATTTTCAATGGAGGCAAAATGATTCGTCGAAGTTTCCAATTGTTTTAATGATGGTGTTGCAGTTGCCTGTACAGCACCTTTTGACAGCTAAATGACGCTTGGAAAACGAAGAGAAAATGAGAAAAGTCAAAATGAGAAGAAGGAAGGAAAGCAAAAATAACGCTTAAGGTCTAATTTGTTGTCGCGTTGATAGCGTAAAAATTTGCAGTGGTCGAAAGCAGTGTTTACTTGTTGGTGTTTACGAATCGGGGGTGAGACACAACAAGCTGGAGAATGGGTCCGATGAAGATCACAATAGAGGACCAGCAGTTTAATATAGACTTCGTGGGGGAAGTTAAAAAGCATCCGTGTCTGTTTGATAGCAACAGCTCCGAGTACAAGCAGGCCTCGATACAGGAAAAATCGTGGCAGGCGGTGTCTGCCGCGATGGAGGAATCGGTTGACACCTGCAAGAAACGTTGGCGCAATTTACGCTGCTGTATGACACGCTACCTGAAATCAATCAGAGATACTAACGACTTGACGCCAAACGTGAGGCGCAAACCATATTATCTCTACGCGCACATGCGATTCGTTTTACCGTACTTGAAGGCGCGCGAGGAGGGCGCCGTCCTCGAACAGGATGAACCCATCTGGATAAAACAAAACTCCTTAGGCGGTGACGGAATAATGAATCAAGATGACGAAGAAATCGAAGACGAGCCGCCTGAGATAGAAACGATAGACGTGCCGGAAGACGATCAGCGTCTCAAACAGAGTATAATTGAATCAATCAAAATCCTTCCGATGGCACAGGAAACGCAATCACATGAGCACCAGCAACAACATGAGGCGGAGACGACAGCATCCACAACGTACGAAATAATCACCGCGGCGCCTAACAAACAGCCACGTCTTTCCAATTCCCAGCAGAATGTTGAATCGACCACCCCCTCCGGCACCAGCCCAGTTGATCTAAAGAAGGATATATTGGGACATCGACACTACTACACAATCACGGGCACTCCATCCAACTCGACGAGTGTCTCGATGCCGTCCTTCGCTGCAAATCCTTTGGCCCAACAACACCAAACATCGAGCTTCGCTCATCAGGCAGCCCAAGTGCATGCTCATCTACAAACACAAACAGCGCCGCATTTTGCACTAATTCCTAACCCCACCTTGACGAATGATGCCGATCATAACTTCTTCCAGAGCCTTCTACCGGACATTCAGTCGATGACGATGGAACAAAAACGCAAGCTCAAGATCGGCATTCTTCAGCTTATTGACGGCATTCTCAACACGTAAAATTCATGACAGTATCACAACACGCACTGGAAAGACCAGACAAACGGAAAACGCCTATCGGCATTCAAAAGCAAGCTCTCACAAAATCATGTTTTCGTGCATTCGAATCAACCCAGTTCGAAGGACAATGCAGCAGTATGATCATAAAACGGCATGAAACAAATTGAAAATTATACAGATAAACTATTATTTGTATCATAAGGTAGGGCATTAGATGGATCAGTTTTAAATTTTATCACTTGAATCGCAATATAAATAATATAAGCTATATAAGTAATAATACTTTTAAGAAAACTACCACTTACTCCCGGTGGACACTCTTCGATCTAACCAGGCGCAGTGTAGGTTTAGAAATTGGATAGAGATTTATAGACACGCTTTTATAGACGCATTATTTCTCTTTGTATAATTGTTGGTATAATATTTGTAAAATTGTAAAATTCAAGTCCCACAGACAAAGAACCATTAACGCATGATTTTATTTGAATAAACATTCAAAATGCATACCTCCGGTGTTCGATACTTCTCTTCTAATGAGGTTCTTCGACAAATTTCCTCAGTGGTCCGTTTTAACACAGGTCCTTTGCGTTGGGATTATGATCGCTCTTAATGGTTGTGTTTGGAGGTTTTTCGTCAAAGCTCTGCACACAGGGTCTGGATCATCGTTAGTAGCATCGTTGATTAGCGCAGCTACAAACTATGTTGCTTCGGTAAGACTTTACAATCATAAAAGCATGAAATAGACGCAGAAATCATGTTTCATTCTCTTGTTTGCAGGCAATTCTAGGATGGTCAATTTTTGACGAGCAAACTACGAAGACTTGGTGGTTCGGGACAGCACTGGTCCTTCTAGGGCTACTTTTAATCATCAGCGGAACACAACCCAAAACAGTCGTTCAAACGAAAAAAGAAAGAGAATACTAATTAAAATGTTCCGTCGATGTTTTATTGTATTGCAATAATAAAAAAAAACGTATGTGCATAGTCGTTGACTTTGTGGCCTAACTTAATCTTATTCAGTTGTCTTACAACGTTGTTCGGGCCGCTGTTTTAATTCGCTGTACCGTATTCGTGATCGGCGCAACAACGACATATAGCGCAATAACTCCTATTGCAATGACCAACGCTAATCGTACGTTATCATCGTTGTCCTCCTGAAACCATCGGGAGTACACTCCCAATCCAACCGTTACTACCCCAAACAGGTAGGCAACGGTGCCTCCAATCCCGTGTATAATTTTGCTGTAAATAGGTCGCATATACAATCGAAGCTGGAAGCCGTACTTTGTAGCCACCCCACCAGCGATCGATGCCAGCGTGAAGCAAACGGTCAACAGGCCGAAAATACCGTGCAAAGTTTGGAAGTGAGGTTTTTCCAGACGAACTTTGTTGAGAAAGATGCATACGGAAGCGATGGTTATTAGTATGCCAGCTACCGCCTGCAGCAGCCAGTGGACGAGCACTTTCGTTCGGTGATTACATCGGTGCGTGAAGTAGTTGGTTCCGGACATAGTCAGCACCGCCTGGGACATCAGAATGAGGAACTTCATTCGGAGGAGATGTGAACAATAAAATGAACCTGTTATTGAACAGCAGAATTCGATCAAACTATCGACTAATGTTTCTTACGCCAATCGACATGAATGCAGGGTGCCACGAAAACAACACCATCGCTTTGTTGAAGCAGTGAAAAGTAATGTAGCCGGCCACAGCAGACATCAAACCGTTGACAAGTACATTTGCTAGTATTAATTTTCGACTGAACGTCGTGGACACTCGTTCGCTTACTCGATTGTTCGCCCGACCGTTCGTACTGTTCCGCTTACTACGATCCATTTGATGATCTTCCGCTTCTTCGTCGGAGTGGTTGTTCGATGGAGAGGTCTGAGTCGATACTTTCTGTTCTTCGTCCCGATACTGCGCGAACAGTTCTTCGTGTTCTGCGCTAGCTACCTGAGGTTCTCCACGACCCATTCCGGAGTTAGTAGAAACGTTTTGCTGATAACCGTCTCTCGATTGTTGATTCCCATCCAAGTCTGGTGCTATGGTGAAGGGGGGAGGAGATGACAAAAAATAAAAACATTGTGTTAAGGGCATTTACATCACGATCTCGAATACTTCATTAAACTGTGAGGAAAGATTTTCGCTCGTATATTGTCTTGTTCCAGATAAGATACGTTCAAAAACAATTGTTGCTGTGGATATCAGGCCGTTTTAATTGTCATCTGTGTTTTACGTGGCACCATTCGGTATGCTAATGCATGTCAGCTAGGAAAGCTACCTGTTGATCCTATTTCCAGCAGCCGGTCGTACGGAACACTCGTTCGTAAATCTGCATTATCGTTTCCCATTGTGATGTGTGAAGCACTGCTAATGATAATCTACTTAGTTGGAATACACAGCACAATAGAACTGCGAATGTCCGAAAACGGTGCGCCGTCGACACAGGTGAGCGAACTTATTCAGTTAGTTTTTGCATTATCACTCGAGTGCTTCGTCGAGTGCACGCGCTCAAAGATTAAACGAATAAATTGCTTCGCAACGTTTACTTTCTTATCTAGAGTGTACGGATTTCGGATGATGCATTATGACATATGTTTCGAATACGGAGACAGCTCTGAAGTATGAACATTATCCACCTATATCTCTAAAATATAATCAATAGGGATTTTATTTGAATTGTTAACGCATGGAGATTGTTCCTGAGGACAAATCAATTCGAATACAAAAATAAGAATAGAATTTTTTTAGTTTCAAATCTTCGACAATGCTGTCACTTATTTAGATACTATTTTTCGAATGTCATCTAATGCATTAGAACGAACAAAAACGCGCGGTTTGCTTTCTCAAAGTTCACAAGTTCGATACGCGCTGCCATTTCCATCTAGAACTCAGTTTACTATTCGAAGCATTGTTTTACGAAAATTAAGAAAAGTAAGTAATTCCTAGAGTTAAGCAAACTTTCGCAATTAACAGAAATCAGCATTATTTGTTCTTTGCAATCCTTGAATTCAGTGAGCAAGTCTTCCCGCGCGGGTCTAACGTTCAGCGTTGGTCGAGTGTCGTCGTATCTCCATAAGGGAAAATACGCTTCTCGTATCGGAGTCGGTTCATCCGTGTACATGACGGCCGTACTGGAGTACCTTGCGGCAGAAGTGTTGGAGCTGGCAGGTAACGCGGCAAGGGATAACCGCAAAACTCGACTCACCCCAAGACACATTCAGCTTGCTGTTCGCAACGACGAAGAACTGAGCAAGTTGCTCCAGGATATCACCATCTCAGAAGGAGGCGTACTGCCAAACATTCATTTGTTGCTTTTGCCGCGCAAAACGGGACAGAAAAACTCATCCAACTCGGTACCGAGCCAGGAGTATTAGCTTCGCGAGTTTAGTTGTATTAATATGATATTACTTTTGATTTTGTTTTAAACGTTAGGTCGATTTCGTTACGATTCGCCTGACTGCTCCTCAAGAACCCAATTTTAAATAAACATTCCTGTTCAATGGCACTATTGCCTGGTTTTATCAATCGTGGTGCTTTTTGATCTTTTTATATAACTGAACGGGCTCGGTAACGATACTGGGCCATTGAGCGGTGGTATGGCTACTTGTGAGGTTAACGCGGTCGCTAGAAGCGGCGGGGTAGAAGAATCGCTTGCCATATGAAGATTGTAATAAAAATGTTGCTAAAGACCCGCATCTGCGAGTTTGTATAAATGTGTTATTGTGACCTGTGAAAGCATACACAAGTTTAACAAACCTTTTTTTTTTAAATAAAATGAAAAAGTCCGCCTTCACAAAAGAACATCTTGCCAACGATAAAACCAAACATACAGCAATTAAAGTACGAAAGAAGTAAAATTGTGTCACTTTGTTTTGGGAATTCATACCAATATGGAAAAATAAAGCAGGACCGTAACCAATCGTGGCATAGCATGAAAATGACACATAGCAAAGCGGTTTGTCGGACGCCGGCTGTCAAATCCAGAATCTTCGACGTTGAAAAGAATGAATTAAATTGTTTACACTTTTCAGATACACAAAACACAAAAGAAATGCTTCGTCCGGAAGTGATAAAACAACTGTCTTGCCCTGCGGTGGGCTTGGCAACATCGTGGTCCATTTTACGCAAGAGTGTGCCGTGCGATAATTTGCAAGCCGTTAGGGATAGCTTTAAGCGGGAGAACTGGCCATTCGCCAAAAGAAAGATTACTAAGAACAACGCGAAAGCGACGAGTCTGCGACAGCAAGGAAATGAGTCTTACAAGAATGTACCCAACAATCCAGATCATGCACTGAAGCTCTATAATCAAAGCATCTGCATGGCCGAGGATGGTTCGGAAGAGCTGGGAATTGCTTACGCCAATCGATCGGCAGTTTTCTTCAACCTTCAAATGTACCGGGAGTGCCTGCAGAATATCCACCTCGCCAAACGACACCATTATCCCGAGCGAATGTTGAAAAAGTTAATCGAACGCGAGGAACGTTGTATGATGATGTTGGCAAAGTCTGCGAAGAATTACCAGAAAGATGAGAATGGGACGAAGCACTGTTCGATAAAATCCTGCCTGGAAATTAGTGATGACACTAAAGGGATCCGTACCAGTAACGATTTAAGTGTGGGTGAAAAAGTGCTTCTAGAAAAGCCCTTTCTGCTGGTTCTAGAGCCGGAAGTCATGTACCAGCGTTGCGATTACTGTGGGGCACAAAACGGGTTAAATTTGCGACCCTGTTCCGCCTGTACGTCGGTGATGTACTGTAGCGAGAATTGTCAAGAGCAGGCCCTACAAAGATACCACCAGTTCGAGTGTGAAATAGTAGACGATCTGCAACTACTGTTCCGTGGTCCAAGGCCAATGAGACACTTCCAGCTTACCTTGAGATTATTTTGGCTCGGTGTGTTGCTTTACTTGGAAGATCCGGAGAACTTCCCGCAACGTTGCAACAATCCTGCGGAGCTGGCTAAGTACCGTAATCCTTTCGTCTTAGAGCCGTCAGATTACCTGCTCCATTTGTTTCTACAAGGTTCAGAAGAGCTTGCTGCACAGCACGCATTGCATAAAATTGATTTAACGGAAAAATGCATATCGCAATTTGTTACCGTCCTCATGTACGTTATAGCGATCGAAGAAAATACATCTTTGACGCATCGTATAGAAGGAGTGATGGCCAACGAGACATTGCGGAACTTACTCTTTGTATTGGTACATCAATCGGTTCTTCTGGGCGACCAGCGGCTGATGGACATTACCTGTTTCTATCCATTCTCACGCCTTTTACGGCACTCGTGTGCACCAACTGGTGAACGATTTTTGCGTGATCTCCAAAGCGTTGTTGTGTTGAAGCGCCCGGTGAGCAAGGGAGAGGAGATAACTATCGCATATGAGTAAGAATAAATGTTAAAATGGTCCAACCAGCAGTAGCGTATAAGGCATCAATATTTATCATTCTACAGCGAAAAACTTTCAACCGATCGTATGATCAAAGCGAGGCGTCAGGAAGAATGCAGCAGGAACTATCGCATCTCTGAATGTAACTGCGAAGGATGCATTTCCGACTATCCTATGTTGGAGAAAATCGAGGCCAACGAACAGTTGACGGATGATCTGCAGAAGATACGTGCAACAGCTGATACCTTTCTGAAGCGAAGCGAACTAAGTGCCTTCCTACAGCGGAACGACGCTCTGTATCCGAAGCGAGAATTGGCCGAAGCATGGAATATGTACCGGAAGATTGTAATGAAGGATATGTGAACCATTTTTATCGCATTTAGTGTTGCCATCACGATGAAATACAATGAACGGTGAAATATACGCGCACAAAAATCAAGCTTTAGTCAACTTCTGGAAGGAATAGGAATTGGAACCATTATTTGATTTATTTCGATCGATGCATGCTTCGCAAACTTTAAAGGTTTAGATGTTTATCCTGCTATAAGGAATGAAGAGCTTCGCTGGTGCCAGCATTCTACTTATCCTTGCGATCCGCGTTCAATGAGTTCACAATACGGTTCACTTCGCTGGCAACCAAATCTTCAAGCACCACCCCATTTGTATCGATGAAATTAGCCACCGACTTGGTGACCGTTGCCTCACGAACACCGCGGCAATCTGCCAGTTGCACGGTTAATTCATATTTGTCGTCGTACTTCTTCATGTCGGAGCTCGCCCTCCATCGTTTCGTATTGCCTGTCGGGTCCTTCTGCTCGGTAACCACAAAGATGCCCTTTTCGACGTACGTTGTGTAAATGGTCAAAATACCCATCAGGACAAAATAGCAGCACACACACACAATCAGGACGGGTTTGGAATCAGGAAATGAATACTCGTAGTCGTAAGTGAGGGCGACCAGAGCGATAAAAACGGCCAGGGCGCAAATAAACAAACGTCCATCGACAATGCCGAATTGTTCCTTCATCATGCTGTGGTTCATCAGGGCGTTCTTGATTGAATCATCCAGCGCATGTTTTACGGCGGTTCCATCCCATTTGTTGATCTGAACCACCTGGTTTCGACGCGCATCGGGTTGAAATAGAATATCCTATGTTAATATTGGATCAAATCTGTGACGTGTCTATTTTGTGAACTATATCACAACACTTCACAAGGCTTACCTCCTCTTCCTTGTTCTGTGAGTTGTCGGACGTTTTTTTGCTTTTACTCGACATGATGAGATTACAGGGAAGAAATGAACCAGAAAACACAACAATTAGTTTAACTTCCACCTGCGAAATTAACTTTATCAAGTTGTTGATGTGGACTATTGATTGCTGACAGCACACTAGTGATGTAGTTTGGTGC
Organism: Anopheles plumbeus; assembly: GCA_034621735.1. Taxonomy (NCBI): domain Eukaryota; kingdom Metazoa; phylum Arthropoda; class Insecta; order Diptera; family Culicidae; genus Anopheles; species Anopheles plumbeus. The sequence goes on along the minus strand of JAOEFI010000007.1, from coordinate 20,954,458 downwards.
AATGTCAAAACATTGGAACGAGGTTAACTCAAAGTGGGTTCTGTTAACGAAGGATTCCGTTGACGTTTTAAGACGTGTTTAAAAGGTTAAAGATATAAAGCTCGCGATGTAGCCCAAGGATTTGCCCAGCAATATGAAATTGACTACTACGATGTATATGCTCCAATTACCCGATACGCCACTGCCAGAACCATTATCTCCTCAACAGGAAGAGATAATAGTTGTACCTGAAACACCTAGACGTAAAGACGACATTTTTGAAGACGGCCAGACCGGACATAGCCCGTAGGGAGAAAATTTAGTTCACCGCAAGAGAGGGACTGGATCGCCGCAAAACGAGTAGTTCAGTAGTTTAAGCTCCGGTATTTCTGTTTTACTCTTGTGCTCTGTTATGTTCTGTTGATTAGTAAACTCTATTAGTTGTAAATTATGTAGGTCGACGAGGCCCGATAATTTAAATAAATACCCGAAATTTCATTGAAATGAAAATTGAAAGGGACTAAAAATTTGAAATTAAAGTTAGGATGCAGTGAAGGCGAGAAATTGGAAGTCTATTCCGTTGCGGATTGCGCGGGAGTCTGCAGCACTCTGCAAACAAAAAATTTGAAATTAAAGTTAGGATGCAGTGAAGGCGAGAAATTGGAAGTCTATTCCGTTGCGGATTGGGCGGGAGTCTGCAGCACTCCAAAATCGACAACAGCATTTATTGAATTTGTTTCAGGAGGGGCCGCGTTTTGGACAAATAGGCGACAAACGTGTGTAAGTCTCTCTTCGATTGAGGCAGAATTTATCGCATTAAGTGAAGCTTGCCAAGAGGTCGTATGGTCGTATACCACTAGGCAAGAAAAAGCATCACAAAAAAGGAACCACGAAACTGGTCAGTTCGCTATGCTTGTATTTTATTAGTTAAAACAATTCCAATGGCGAATGATCGCTCTTGGCAACGTCAATAGTTACGAAATAGTCCGCCAGAGCTATGTACAGTTTGGTCTGGAATATGGGTAGGAACCCGCGCTCAGATGAGCAATGCTCCAGAAGTATGACGGCGATGCCCTGGTGTTGCGCGTTTAGAATTTCATGGTGTGACATTTCGCCGGTGACATACAGATCTGGTTGAGCGTGTTTCAGTACGCTTCCTCCAGAGCCGGCACAAACGGCAACCGTGCGAATTGTATCTTTTGACTTTTTTAGCATGGATGGGATTGCACGAGCTACCTGCAGATGTGTAACATTAGTGTGCGCTTTCATTAGGTCCACAATACTCTCCAGCACCATGTCAGTCTCCAGTTCACACATACGTCCCGCTCCGTACGAGGGGTTTGATGGGTGCGGCAAAATCGGCTTCGAGCTGGCTACCGGCAGCGCTGACGCAAGCCAGTCATTCACTCCGCCGTTTACGTTGTCCCAGCTGGTGTGTGGCGAATAGACTGCGATGTTTGAATGCAGGCATGTGCCGACGATTCGTTCTTTCCATACATTTTGTCTGATGCGCTTCAGGGCATCAAATATTGGCGGGTGATAGGAAATTATCAAGTCCGTTGATTTCTTTTTTGCCTCATCCAACACCTTCATTGTCAGATCGATGGTGAGCAGAATATTCGAGATTTTACTAAAAAAGTATTACATTGTAGTAAACGTTGCACCGTTTCCTTGTTTTTTCTTTTTCCTTACCTGGTACCGGGATCGAAACGATCTATCAACAAGCCAACATTGTCCCATCCTTCCGCAATATTTTCGGGTGCAAATTCGTTTAATTTGGCAATTGCCGTCTCCAGTGTGAGGTCCATTTGATGTGATGGGAAACACAGACGACCAGATGAAGCAAAAGTACGGATCAAACGCTGCAATACACGAACTGTGCAGAACATTAATGTGAAGAATATATGAACACGGCAGATCAGTTCAGATTGTTCTTCTGAAAATGACAGTCCAAACTAACCCGGCTGTTAAGGCGTGTTTAGACAGCGTAACAAAGTCGAGCGTAACAAGCGCTGCCAGCATGCTGCCAGCTACTCGATTCGCCATTTTTTTGCTCGATTTGTCGTTTCTTGCTGGCAGTACTGTCGGTGCTGTGTGTGTTTATTTGTAAAACATTGCACGCTTTTAAAGCGTGTTTAGACAGCGTAACAATTCGAGCATTAACACAATCGAGTTTTTATGTTTTGTTATGCCTCGCGTTGGGCATAACAGAGCGTAACAAGTTATTCAAATCGGCGGTTGATTCATGATGTTTTGCAAATAAACACAGACAGCACCGACAGTGTTGCCAGCAAGGAACGTCTAATCGTTCAAAAACAAATGGGGAATCGAGTAGAAATATGCTTGCAGCGCTTGTTACTTTGTCTAAACAAGGCTTTAAAGAGTAGTAGAAGAGAAATTCTGCCATGGTTTTAAACTATGGCTTGTGGCAGTAATGCCTAACAGTACTGCTTTTGCACTGGTTCTACTCATTCCCCTGGGGTATACTGGGTATACTGGGTACAATATTCAATAAATAGGAACTGGCCAATTGTAGTAGGTGAAGGGCGGAACTCTGAACACTAAATACTAGTTGATCATGAGAGCTCATCGTGAATGGTTGTCTCTCCGGCGCGCTAAATTCGAATCAGATATGCAAACGCCGGTTGTTGGTAACGTTTGAACTCTTGTAGTTCAGTCGCGCGCGTAACTTTTCGAAGAACAGGTTGATCATAGTTTGACGTGACTTTTGCTATAGTCGGTCTGTATTGTGGACCAGTGTTTCCACTTACAGTAAACGGAAGTGTTCAATTTTAAAGAACCAGAAGCATAGCAATCGAAAAAATCAATGTTTGTTGCGGTGTTTATTGTGCCAATCGGACAACCCATACCAATTCGTCAGATTTTTCCATAAAAAATTCGATTTTCCTTCACCTCGAAAACTAACACTGGCAGTATCAAGGAAAAACACTCGAACAGGATTTTTTTATGTTCGAAAGCAATCGAAAGTGTATTTTCCCAAAATCTTGC
>JAOEFI010000007.1:20921893-20951370 GCA_034621735.1 Anopheles plumbeus | reverse complement strand
GGACCAGTGTTTCCACTTACAGTAAACGGAAGTGTTCAATTTTAAAGAACCAGAAGCATAGCAATCGAAAAAATCAAGTATCAAGGAAAAACACTCGAACAGGATTTTTTTATGTTCGAAAGCAATCGAAAGTGTATTTTCCCAAAATCTTGCGTTTCGTGTCTCGGAGTTCGTTTCTGCTTTGCTATTCACTAAGTGCCCTTAGTAGTTCACCTGCATTCGTCAAGTAAACAGTAATTGCTTTCGCAGAGCCCTGAAGACACCTGAAGTCTTTCCAGAGCATCTTAAGCCCACCACCACTCCGCGATCTCCGGCTCACAGTGGCGCGCAAAAAGGAAAACTAAATTAAACGTTTCTGTGGAATTTTGGTAACGATAGGCAACGGAAGAAAAAGAGAAATTAAACCAATGTAGTTTTAAATTTAAAACCAAATCGAAAAGTGTGCCATACAGATAACATCGGTGAAGTTTGTTTACAAGCTGCAGGTAATGCAAGTGCGTGTATTAGTGTGTTGTAAAGTAAATGGCAGTGTCCATCATTAGAGCCAGGAAGTTTTAAGTGCTTAGTGTCTGTGCAAACAAACAAAAAACACACTAGAATATATATTCAAAAAAAAGCCTAAACTTTCGGCTGACTTTGGCGACTTTGGTCTCGAAAGCATCATCCAATCAGTTGTTTTTTATAGTCCTTATCCGTTGGTCGTCCATTCTAACTACGAGACCGAAGGGATATTCTCAACGCAAACAGGTAAGGCAAAAAAGCACCGATTTTATTATCAATACAGTTAGAAATTTAGAATCCTTTTATTATCCTGCAAAAATAACACATTATGTTTCAGGGAAATTGTTCGAGCAAGATACAATTCTCTGAACATTTTCCGTAAATTACTCGTCGATTCCTAGTGTATATTGTTCAAGTGGTTTTGAGTATGGTCCGGCCCATCAGTATAAATTGTAACAAAAAAATCTGTTATCAATTGTAGTAGATAATTATTTCTGGAACTAATTTTGTATTTTGTGTATTGTTTTAATTAAAAAAGTAGAAAAGAACGAGTAATGGAAAAACGAAATAAATACATCCAAATCGCTACAGGTACTTTAACACAGTACATAACTCAAATGTTTGTGAGAAAAAGGCGAATAAAATGTAAGAAAATTTATCGGGCAATAAAAGAAGCTTCTAACATGTTAAAAACACACTGCATAAACCAATTAATTGTTCTAATTTACGACCGACAGCGGTCAATATAAAACAATTATAATTACAAGCAGAAGTGCCTGTTTAACCGATCCTCTACTAAAGGTGATATACGCGTAGCCGTGACGTGTCCGTGGAAACCACACTGGTAGGAAAAATCACGACTCAATCAGGCGCTTTTAAGATGGCAACGTTGTTTTCGTGCCATTGTTTGTAGCCGCCTGCGTTTTTATCTGAATATTTGCAGTGACAGCTATAAATCTGCCGTGATGGGAAAGAAGATTTAATTGCTGACACAAATGAAATGAAGACACTCATTCAGAGTTTTCAAATTCATATCAGATGCGCTAAAGGGTACGTGGAATACGAGAAGAGGGAGATTAAAATCTTTCAAGTGTTAGTACTTCTTTGATGAGTTTCGTAAAACAATACTAACGCCACGCAAGCTACTTTGGAATGTTACGGAATAAGAGAAATTTTTCATGGAAACATATGTTGATTATATGCTCTTTTTCATTTGCCCTAACCGCAAAGTTATCGAATAACCCAATTTTCCCGTGAAGCTGCAAAAATCTATTCTAAGACAAATTTCACGGCTGCAAGAACCGTCTTCATTGCGGTGATTTATCGAATCGATTGTCTTGCGTTTTCGTGGGTCTTTCTTTTATCACTTTTTACCCTTTTTTATTTTTATGTGTAGACCCACAACGCCAGTCAACAGCAATTTGTGCGCAAATCTGTCTACCGGAAAGACGAACAACTAAAGCGACAGCACAAACAGCTTCGTTTTCACCCCACTCTCCTCAGAGAGCTAGTTTTATTTTGCATCGTCGCAATTGCTACAACTTCTTGAATTCGTTAAAGTAATCGCCGTTCGCTGCCGTGTGCCGTTTTTGAAGTTCTTGCCCGACCCGTGTAAGTTATTCCGCGGGTGGCAGACGAAGAGGATTAGGATCAGTCCCCAAATATCCAGCGGTCGACCGGCTAAAATTCGGCAAGAAAATGTCCTCGACGCCTCGACTGACCGGTTACACGCTGCGTCCAACTGAAACGTCCACCACGGTGTCAATCACGCTCAACAGCTGCGGCACAGGAATCAAGAAGCTCAGCATCAAGTCGGCGGGGAGTACGAACTCGGGTGGCGATTCGACCGACCCCCTGGAGTCGGATTTCAGCGGCGAGGAGGAAGAGGAAGAGGAAGAGGAGGAAGACGACGGTGATCTGCAAGGGGAGGACGACGACGAGGAGGAAGAGGGAGAGACCAGGGACAGCGTACCACAGGATCGTCTTAAGGCTGAAAGTGTGCGATCCAGGTAAGGTTTGTTATTCGATAATTAATCGTCCACAGCTAATGTTTTTGTTTTTTTTTTCGATTGACATTTCTCTCCAGACAACTAGTAAAGGATAACCGCAGCCAGGAGGTGGAGGAAGACGACGACAAGCAGGAAGACGACAGCAGCTCGGATAACGAGAAGGAAATTCGCCATAGTGGTTCGAACGAGGCTGATACCAATCGGAGACTAAAGTCGTCCTCCTCGGGAGACGGAGACGACGACGACGACAAGGGAGAGAAGGAACTAAACGGGCCGGTCAAGTCCCCGTCAAGGAACCCCCAACAACAACAGCAGGCCCATCGCAATGTCATCGGAAGTCGGGAGCAATCACGAAGTCCTGCTGCTGACGCTGACGATGATGATGATAGTCGGTGCTGCGGCGATAGCGATGATGACGGTGGCGATCTATCTGATAAGAATAATAATATCGGCGGAGCTGTTTGCCGGAAACAACCGGAGGACTATGCTTTGGATGATTTTCAAATACTGAAAACGATAGGTAAGTTGTGTATATTAGTGTATGGAAACAGGTTATGAGTTTTTGAAATAAGGGAAGCACAAAGGCAAAATTTAAGCAGTAGCGATCTCTTTTCTTTCCGAGAAAGCTTCCAAATATGTTGTCAAGTGGTACTATGGGGAAAGATCGATTTTCTGTCTCTTTTCTGACTATCTGATATTCTGTATTAAGTATGTAATAGTATCGCCAAAGTAACCGCCCGGTGCTTCCAAAAGTGCGCTGTTTTTGTATCATCTCCATTCGTCTGTTGTTGCTTACGGAAAGTTGTTTTCATATCCGCGCGAACGAGACGGAGTACTGCCACAATAAGAAATTGTCGAAACGACGAAATGGGAAATGAGAAGATCGTAGAGCATCGTGACCGTTGATCGCACACGGAGCTGCGAGGAAACTCGTGGAAAACGGCATCGGTGAATCTCAGCAGCATTTTCCGAACCGCCGCATCGTTTTCTGTCCGCTCTCTCACTCCTCTTGTTGTTGGCGGCGTCCACGTGCGGTCGCATGTTCAACCAACGCCACACACAGATGTGCCGCCAAGGGGCATGATCGTAAAACATTTTTATTTATTATGACGCTGATCAGTCTGCGGGATTTCGACCCGCGGCCATCGTCCCCGCGACTCGTGCTCCCTGGCAGTCCGTGTTCCTCGTCTTCATGTGTCGACGTGTGGGTGGAAATTGACGTAGTATGGCAAGGGGTTTCTTTCCGACGTGTACTTGGCGGTTACTTACTACAAGGTGTTTTGAGGCATCGTCGTAGTGGTAACTCTGAAAACCTTGCTCCTCTCCGACGACGATCAACAGTCTGGTACAAGGTTCAGACTGGTCACTTGACGATCGACCTTCCGGACAATGGACCGAAGGGCTGCTGGTTTTCCCGCCTGATCGTGAGGAACAGAGATCGCCTTTGATCCTACCAAACGCCTACCGCTGCTCTACTGTAGTGATAAAATTAGTGTAAAGGGTTATGGTGAGCTATAAATTTGGTGCTCGTAAGTCTGTCTAACTGCTGAGACATACCAAAGCTTATAGCATCCGGCGATGAAAACAAAAAGTTTACTAATCTCTTGGGGCATCTTAGTCTAATGAGTAAGTGTATTAGGCTGGCATCAAGCCAACGGAAAAAGAAGTGTTCCAGCGTGGCAGGTTTTTTCTCGGACGAAGGATTTAACCATAGCTTCGGGGGTTTTATGCCAGCTGAAACTAGACCACCCACGAACAGTACGTAGTAACCGACAAGGGATGTTCTGGCGCCAAGAAAATGTTGCTATCGCAGCTTTCCTCGAAAATGCTTTCAACTCTCAATCTGGCCTCACTCGCGCGTCCATCACCGTTGGAGACGAGTGTCATCCATTGGAGTTCTGACTGACGGAATGCAATCTGACAAAGAGGTTGATGGGTCCCGGCGTTTGGGTGTTGGGGGAAGGGCGGTTGGGGATGAATAGAGATGGAGGGAATTGCATTGCTTTGGCGTGTGTCAGGAGCGTTGATTCTTTGGCACTGGTGTAGGCTGAGAGGGACCTTGTCAGCATTTCCTCTTTTTTTGTCGTTGATGGCGATACGCGTCTTGTCAAAGCATTCACTTTCACTGAACGAGTGTGGAACGCAACAGTTTCCGTACGCTATCGCTTATCGTTCGCGTGGCACCCGCGATTCTACATGGCTGAAGAGCCAGGCGACACGCCATGTAACCATCAACATGCCATGTCATGGTGTCTCCTTCGTTCATGTCTGCGCCGTGTCCGATAGTAGCGCGTGTATCTGATAGGGTGATGAGCTTCTTTTGCGGTTTTCTCGAACGAAAAGGTGACAGCTTTAGATCCGTCTGGGTGGGCAGCGCGACAACTTTCCCGGTCGCCGACAGTGATATCCAATTAATTCCGATGCTAACGGGAAAACCATCCCTCACGTCTCCCACGCAGATTTGTTTTTCCGCCACAAAAATGACGATGAACTCGAAGGACGATGTGCCTCTGTCCATCGCTGGCTATAGATTTACCTCAAAGTTCGACTTAGTGTAGTTCAGTTCGCCGAAATGACAATACAATACTTTTCCGTCCTAGAAAGCCTTGAAAACCAGTTCTGTGTGAAATAAATGTGAAATAAACCAGCAGTTTATGGTCTGTTCCATTAGGATGCTAAAATGATTCCGTTCAGTATATTTTCAGTACGTCTCCACTCTTCAATACATGTCTTTGAATATAATCACCGATAAGTTCTGAGCGAAGATGTTTAATTCGATCCTTCTCAAAATGAAAAAGGGATGGACAGAATCTTTGAAACGATGGCGATTATGATTTTGCTATATCTTTAAAGTTTATTCGTTTTCATAACTCAAAAATAAATTCATCGTGGAGCATCGTGTGTAAAAATAATACTGAGGCCACTTGTAAACACAGTATCTCTCGCCCGATCACGACGTGTGTATCACAAATCAGGTGTCCGCTTCTTCGTTTTCGCGATTGCCGCGAACAAAACAAACGCTGGATGATGCGTACCAATGGATCTCACACGCTGTTGTTTGCGTCGAGGTTGTCGCTAGCTCTGAATTTCAAACATTGTACATGCTTGTGTATGGTTTTCGCTGTGTATGTAGACCTGTAAGCCCTGGAGGAAGCTGGGGCCACTTCGTTGGCGGACCGCGGCCTTCCAAGCGGTCATCGGTGGTGTCATTGGTGCGGGAAAAGAGGAAAATAAACCTACGCTGCACGCTCACGCTCTGGGTTGTCGCGTTGGGAAAATACATGGAAATGTCCCCGGGAACACCTGTTGGCATAAGTTTCAAATCCTCGACAGCTGTGTTCGCCGATTCGCTGGACACAACGAAGCGAACGACGATCGTGCGAAAAGTGGTCGCAGCATCTCACCATTCCGCCATCGCGCTGAAGAATCACCCGTTGACATTATTTACTTTTGGGGACGACTCGTTTTTATTTTCTTCTACGGTATACTTTCACCACTGGGGGGACGCAGCTGGAGCGCATTAGATACATCGTTTTATGTGTTTTGGTTCTGATGAACATCAGGAGTGCAACGAGATGGTTCTGTCGGTGGTTTTCCCTCTCCCGCATCAAACGTTCAGTTTTCCTCCAATTTCATTTTTCTATGCGTCCATTCCCACCTGCCGATCGAAACGGACATCGAAGAAGGTAATGATCGACGAACTGTCGGACAGGCGCTGGTTGACGCAGGCGAGTGACGACGTCGGTATTAATTGATCGAGCGTGCGCTATCGATCATCGACCATCGTAAAGCTGAGAGGTTTATGGGACGATTACAGACATATTTCATTCTTTCCCTCCGCTACCGTGTCAATGTTGGCCACGAGATCAACTAAATCGGGCACCGAGGATTTAATGATACTGGAACAGTACCTCGAAAAATGCATCTAGTAGAGGAGCGCCTAGGGCACAAGGACCAGCGGCAATGGAGGTTGTCAGCGTTTCGCACTATATCTAGGCACTTGACGTCCATGGTCAAGTGGCCGAGCGAAGGAAGAGGCGAAGTAGGCATCCCCGAATGGTTGCTAATCGTATCGTTACGGTTACATAAACAAACGAAGTATCAAGTAAGACCACTTCTCGTCGCTGCCATTTACGCTCCCACACATTCGCAAGCCGGTCCCGGGGGAATCGCTACGCTTTCTTCGCGTTTCGCAGCATTTAGTTGAAATACCGAAACCAATCCGCTCGAACAGCAAAGTCCGTCTGTGCTGCAACCGGCAGTGGTTCCCGCCGAGAATCTATTATGTAACATCGTCGAAGGAATCGAGGAAAATCGAGCGATGATCGCGCGTCTGCCACTTGTCTGTTTCGCCGTCCGGTTAGTCATTGATCGCCGCTATCGATCGGCCGCCGTTAGAATACGCGCTGACGTTCGTGAGGTGCGATGTGGAAGGTTTAGAGGCGAAACGGTTTGCAAACAGCTTTCGCATTTCCTGTTGCAAATGAAAGGCGCCCGTGTGGTCACACATTTTCTCCGAGATGGAAACTCATCGACCCCTTTGCTGCATGCTCGCATGACGTAGGAAGTAGAAATCGGCTCGAACGTTGGCTACACTGGTGTGTGTATGTGAAAGGGCACCGCGTTGTATATTTAAACAAACTTATTGAGTTCATTGATGACTTGTTTGCCATTTCCACATTTCCACCCCACACATTGGTAGTGCTCTATTCTGAAAGTGGAAAAATGGGACCGAAGTGTTTTACTTGCCCGTTGACGGTATTATGGCGGCACCATTCTGCCCCAGCGGGGTTTGCCATTCCCGCTGCTCTGTCTGCTAGAATCCGATTTGGATTCAGCCGGCTTTTGTCCGTTGCACTTCGCTGCCATTGCCTGGCGGCCGTAGCGAAAACTGTGCTGCTCAGTTCTCATCTCCTCCAGGGGCGAATGTGGAGGACCACGAAAGAAGTGGAAGTTTGCCCTAGGAGCGCCGTACTATTTACGTCCATTTTCGCGACGGGTCCCCTCCGGTTTGTGGCGTTATGCTAATTCGAACTGTCATTTATGTGCGGTTATTGTTTTTCGTGTTTAGCTGTTTTAGCTGTTTTTGTCGCTCGCCCCGTTCGCTTGCTTTGTCGTGTTATCGTTCCGTTGCTTGCGGTTTCTTATGTTTTGGGTTTCGCTTTTCGCTGGGTCGTTTGATTTATTTCTAATTTGGCTCCGCCTTCCCACCGACATCATTACTTTGAAAAGGGGCAGCACAGAACGCGATCCTAAAAAAGTCCACATTATAATCCACACAGACATTAACGAGGCGAATTAAACGGAAGAGGAAACTGTACCGGAACTGAACCCGGCTAGACACGCGCGTCGTCCTGCGCCCGGTCATTGACGTAGTTAAAGGGGGGGGGGGGTTTTTTCTAACCAAAGAAATATTTTAGAACCGGCAGCTAGTAGAGATGACGTTGCTGAGCGAGCAGTTGTATGCTGTTGACCGGGGTCGAGTTTGCCGGATGTACAATTTTATTGCCACTTGGTGCATTGCTCCATCGGTTTCTAAATGAAACTTTATGGCGTCCATTGCAGTTGCTATTAGAGTGCATTTAGATTGATGATACTTTGAGGAATATGACAGGGACACGCAACAATAATGATACTTTTTTTTATACTGCTAAGAGTGTTCATAATGAAAAATAGTCAACCAGCTGCAAAGGTACCCCATCTGTATCGATTCACTAGTTGATTGTTAAATGGTTTGATTTATTCAACTGTATTCGAAATTTGAACGTTCCCTTCCTCAAAACAAATCTCGGTAAACGTCGAGTATTCAATAAGTTCGTTTGTAGCCAACAGAATCAAATGAGACGAATAAACGATCGGATTTCTACGTAGTGTAAACATTAACGAACCTCATTCCTTGTATAGATTATTGAAAACAAGTGTAGTAGATGAAATTCCCACGGCCACAGTGTCGAGCAAATATTCGCCATCCATTCATACGTAGGACCTGCAGAAAATTCCTTGTCCTGCCGACGAGAGTGGGAAAGAGGAACTGAGGAAAATAATGCTCAGTAGTTTGGTAAACTTCTTTCCACGATAATTGCTTGAAGCATGATTGATGCAAAAAAGGGTCGCCATCATTTCCGGGGAACGACGGTACCAGGTCAACATACCGTACGGATACAGCCAGCAGCAAAATGATATTGAATTTTGGGTGCGACCTTTATGTTTTGGCTTTCAGAAGCCTAGATCGTGTAACGTTCGCCGTTAGTCAACGTTTTTCGTCCGTGCGACTCGCACCAAACTGTTTCAAAATAATAGGGCTTCGCTCGAATCGCGTTACTGATGGTCAAATCACCGCGATCGCAGTTCTCCGACTCACCGTTTTGCTTATGATTTTGTTTTATTTAGCGCAAGCATTCAATGACTATGTCAACCATTCTCCTCGTTCTTTTTAAGTGTGCGATATGCGGTAGCTTCGCAAAGTACAGAGCACAAAACGCACGTGAACTATATTGAACACACTTATTAATTCGCCGTCAATCGCCAATATTCCTATCAATCATAGCATCGCCATTGTCATAGTGGCTAGTTAGTTAGTATATGTTATGTGATTCTGTTGTAAACAATTGCACGATGGCGGTTTACGTTTTGTTGCACGAGGTTCGTTATTGCACTCTTGCACTTTGACCAATTGCATTAGTCGATGATGGTTTTGTACGCACGGCAAATAGATGATATAGCATTGGTTTCAGTTTATTTAGATAAACAAATCAATCAACCGTTTTCAATCATTGACCTGGTGGTGTGTTGAATTGTGTTCGATTGGTCAACGGAACACGAAGTTTATAGTATCCAAAAACTCTGTTAAAGTGCTCTATTTTATTTGAAGTTGTTCTACTTTGTGGATCTGTCAAGGCTAGGCAAATCTCATCGTGAGTGTTGTTACATTTCCCTTCTAATTCGGTTTTTGCGTGTGAGAGCGGTTGACTAGTGTCTAAAAACAGTGGACTTGCTGGAAACCCGAACACACTAATACCCCGGCATGCATTATCATTTTCGAAATCGTACGCTAATTTTGTGAAAACCGTGCACACACCTTCGTGCATTGGCATGGGTTCCTTTTTGGATAGTGTCCAACCCATCTCGAGGTTCGGCCTGTTTTGGCGATCCGTGTGCATTCATGCGTATGCAGTTGGAGCACTATTCATCATTCTCACACAACGAATACTATGACAACGACCAGGAGCTGGCTTTTCCATCCGCTTCGCCGGTTGATGCCCGCAGCCTTCGGCCAATATTAATAGACATTTTGTCACTCCATCTCTCTTGCGGTGCCGGGGCGTTAGTTCCGATGAGCGCACGGCGATCGTGTTGTGGATCAGTAGTAAATGTCACACGCGTGTATATTGGCGAGGATTACCGATGCCGCTGGTCCGCGAGTAGCCGGCACGCTGACTTGTGCTGGTGCGTAATCCTGGTTTCGTCGCGTTAACCTATTTTTCGGGATTAAGTTTATTCGCTCGAAAGTATGTTTGTTAATTATTTCACCGCTGTAAGCCAGCCCGTAAAGACATCACATCTAGTGGGACAACACTTTTTATAGCTACGTATCGTTTCGACACCTACGAGAAGATTTCCCCTATTTTTGGGTGAGGAGGTGCGTTGCGTATTCCTCGGTGTGGTCTTTTAATATCTTTCCTACGGTGTAATTTTTTGAATGACTTATATGTAAGCATCTATTCAACATTGTCATACTTTCGTAGAGCCGGCGACAAATCTGTTGGTAATAATTGTATTTTAAATTATCAAAAAACTCCATCGGAGTGCCGAGAAAAGCAATATAAACACCATTGATGTCGGCGCGCTCAAGTTGTTGTGGCATCGGTCTTCACTGTTGAAATTTCTTCGCCGTAACTTCCCGACCAGTGTTTCAAGGATACCATTTCCATTGACTTCTTTACGACCCATCTGTCCGCCGGGGAAGGAACTGGTTTAATCGTTGTCATTCAGGGCCACCGACGGACGACCACAGCTGGGCAAGCGACAGTGTATTTGTTGTTTTAAATTGGGTGGAAATTTTATTCACTCCGACCGCAACGCGAACCCCAAGGAAACTAATCGCTCAGCGCGCACCGTATGGCCTCAGCTTCGGTAAACATTCATGTACCAGGGGATGTGTTCTTCCGTGATTAGATAATAATAAAAATAAAAATAATAGAAGTAGCAGCAGGGGCACCGTTTCAGGGCAGCTATCATAATAGTAGCAATAACAACAGTGAGTACCAGCTAGTGTGGAGAGTTTGGGATGATCTATGTCGCCATATATTTACGAGTTACGCCGAGTTCGAGGGTGGTTGGAACATGGTGGATGTTTCACACGATGGCCCATTTGCACAGCCCGGGCGAAAGCACTCAGCCAGTTCGTATGTCTAGCGCCACTAGGCGCCTCCATCGGCCTGACAAAATTTGCTTGAACAAACAAAAACACATCAGTAAAGTGCGACTGAGTACAAGGTGGTGTGCAAATTCAGTAGCAACAGTACTAAGCGAATTATTTGCATTCGTCGGTAAACCGCAATGTCGTGAAAAATACCCCTTCCGGGTAAACCGGACGTAGGATTGAAGGTGGAGGTAGACATGAAAAATTTAATTCGTTTTAATACACTCGCTGAAACGGTCTCGTAGAGCCGGACGAATACTTACGGTTTGCTGTTGTGATGTGTTGTCTGTGTGCCAACGAATGTACCGGCTGGCAGAGATTGATTTTAATTCAGACGACATTGTTTTATGTGACTCGTATGCTTTTTCTCACTTGCTTCCTGCTTGGCCATTTTGAAACTTGATGTCATTCCATTCACTCCTGTGTCACTTCTATTGAAAGGTTCTTAAAAAGATTATTTTTGTTCCTCCATCATTGATGAAGTTTTTCCCTTGCGTGGTATATTCGATTTAACATGAATGAATTCCCGGCAGTTAGTATTGGCCGAATAATTAGAAAATGTATGTGGTGTTCTAGAGCACAAACAGTAAATATGCTATTCGACTAGCAATTGTCACCGCAATCTAACTTATAAGGGCTTTCTAGCATCAACTATAACGCATACACACTCCTCGCAAACAACGCTCCTTCTACTGTTGCGGGTACATAAAGAACGGCATGCTAGCACGAAAAAAAGCGTAATACAATATATTATACTAGATAGAGAACGGCCATCTTTAAAGTTGTGTCCATTGTAATGAGCTATTTTTCCACGGTCCTTATTTTTGGTATGCGTTGTTTGGCTTTCCAGAGGATTGTCCGCCTCGTTTAATTTCCCATTAATTGTGATTATGGTTGATGGGTGGTTAGAGTGTTAACGCACGCGAACACGCTACGCTGACGCCTCCGCCAACCAACGACAATGAACGGCATAGTGGCAGAAATTTTTTCGAAGGTGGAAAAACTGTTCCGATGCTTGTTCCTCCGCTCAAGGCAAAGTGTGATTGTTTTCACGTTGGAAGAAAAAACAAAAATTCTAGTCGTTTTTTAAATACGTGCTGGGACCTTATGGACCAAAATATCGCGTCGCGAGAAGCTGCAATCGTTTTGAACCAGATCAAAGTAGAAAAGAGATAGGTTTAGAGAGGGAGGGAAAGGGGGACGGTCGGGTGGTGGGACTTTTTTACCACCTTTGTATCTTTGTCTTACGGTCACGCGTACAAAGGCCGCTGTTTTGTTGTGATTTGCTTCGACGCTATCGGCTCGCGGAAAACTAATCTAGAGCTCAAACGATGGACGGACTTTGCTGTGGTTTTGTTTCAACGTCTCCCCAAACAAGCGAAAGTGTTGTGCTAGCGGTTTAAGTAGGATTAATAGCTGTCTGCGGAACTGCACACATTACGACACGATCATCATAGCCGCCAGTTACGATTTTTTACTGTCTGCACCACGCATGGGTGATCGTGTAATAAATAAAAACGGCAATTTGAAAAACGTTACCGTCTGTTTGAATTTCGACAGCGTTTCATTTTCCTCAAATAGAATTAGGTATTCACCTTTAATTTTGTTTCATAAAATTGTTCGTTGTGTCTCAACTGATTTTCAACTTCCTGTGCTGAAGATCGTGAAATTTTATTTCAAAATGCCACAACAAATACATTCTATGATCCATGATTTCTAAAGAAATTTCTTACCTTCATAAAGTAAAACTGTTCAAACAAATTTCTGTAAGATAACCATGGAAACAGGATAGCGAGAGAGATAGCGAGAGAAGAATCACGCTTTCCGCAATCAATCATTCTATAGTTCGAAATTTGTTTACACTGCATCGCGATGGCGTTAAATTAGGAACCAAAGGACACTGCTCAAGTGGGAGAAGTTTGATGCTGCAGGCCAAACGAAAACCAGCATGAGCTGTTGGGAAAAGCAGCAGTGGAATGGAAAAAAAAAATGGCAATCCGATTCAACGAAGACTGTCGCATTACAAACCGTTTCGTTGGTAGTCAGCTCAGTTACGAAGGATGCTGCTCTGGGGCAACGGAAAACTAATTAAAAGTGGGCTCTCGCAAAATAATGGGAAAATTTGATTTCCATTCCGGATGTTTCGTTGTTTGACCTCTGCCACCGGATGGAAAGGTTGTCGTCCCTAGTTGACGTGTTATCGACTTCCACCAGAGACACTGTTCGTTGAAGTGGTGAGGACGATGGAAGATAAAAGGACGGTCGTGAAAGAGTTTTGAAATATTCTCCAGTTCCTGACGGATGGAAGCGTTAATTTTCCCAACCCCCGGAAAGTGGATGAAGGGTACCTAAACTAGTCAACACGTCCAGAAGAAAGAAGAGCATTGGTTTCGGGAGGTTTATGGTAAACAATTCCTAAACACTGGTGACACGAAGTTCGTGTTGCTATCCGTGAAGATTCCGCTAAATAATCCGCCTTTCCGTTTGGTGTTTGCTTGGGAACTGAGAGGACAGTGTGAAGTGACAGGATGAAAACATTTTTTAATTATAATTCTTATCCGATTATTAATTCCCTGGTGTTTCGATGCCGGACGAATCGTTATGTGATAAGGTAACGTTGGACTCCCCGTAAGGAAGGGTCCCCATGCATGTAAAAATCCATGAAGACATAAGATTATCGGCAGCTAAAACAGTCAACAAGAAGTGTTTCCTTCGTCTTTCATTCATACATTGGTGCTGTCCCCGCTTGGGCCGGCAAACATTCGGATTATCGTCCGGAAGATAATATAAAGTTCCCCTCGTACCCTGTTTTAGTTATTTCATGGTGGTGATGTTACGAGGTGAAAGTCTAACAGACGTATTGTCTGTTCAGTTTTGACAGCCTAATCTAATTCAGAACCTTTTCAACCTTCGGAAGGACGGTTGATGACCTTTCTTAGACCTGTTGTAACTGGATTAACAAACTTGTGTAGGTGAAGTACGTACGGGTTGTAGCACTGACCAGTGTGTACTTTACGTCCGTATTAGTGTGTCTATAACGTACATTCGGGTATTGAGCTTACTATTGGGTTTGAAACTTTTAAACCTTTGTGGTAACCTTTTTGCATTCGCAATCGTTTAACCCTTTTGGATGTAAAAGAACGAAAATCCCGCACACGACGAAAGTAACTCGTTTGAATACGAAAGATGTCCATTTAATCGATTGCATTTTAATTTTGCTCGTGTCTCGTCGAACTACCCTTGGCTAGACTTTAGGCCCACGAATATAGGAGGATGTTTATCAAAAAAGTTATTAACACATCTTTTTGGTTTTCTCTCGCTCTCTTTCTCTCTCGCTTCATTTCCACATTTTCACTGGTTTATCCCTGACCTCTCGTTTCTGCCAGTTTTTATTCCTTCATCGACCGTTCTAAAACGGTCTGTTTATTTGTCGATTACAGTACAATAACACTTCTCAACACCAAAACAGTATAGCACTCGTCCATTTTCATCTCGCGGGCCCGCAGCTTGCTCGACCTGCTTTCCCTTTACCCGTTAGCATCCAACAAATGGTTACATTTCCCATTTGCGACCGAGAACAAAACCAAACTAGAGCGAAGGCCAACCATCCGGTTTTCTCACTGTTTGATAGTGTTTAATGTGTCGGTGTATTTTCCCACTCTTATGTGCAGTTCTAATATTAGCACGGATCATTCGAAACTAACTCCCTGAGCGGGGAAAAGCCCTCGTATCGCCCTCCATTCCATGTACGGGGGTTTTAATTGCATAAAATCATATGTTGCAAATTTGACGCCATGCATAGATCTCAAAAAAGTAAAAAAAAAACTTCAAAAAATACGGAAACAGCTGTGTGAAGTGGTGAACGATGATCAACGACGGGATAAAAGAACCGAACCACAACTGGT
Source organism: Anopheles plumbeus (assembly GCA_034621735.1). Taxonomy (NCBI): domain Eukaryota; kingdom Metazoa; phylum Arthropoda; class Insecta; order Diptera; family Culicidae; genus Anopheles; species Anopheles plumbeus. The sequence goes on along the minus strand of JAOEFI010000007.1, from coordinate 20,936,533 downwards.
GGGAGAGAAAGCTGTGGTAAACCCTTGCCATTTTTATTGAACTAATTTCCGTTTGTAAAAGGGGCAAAATATTGATTCCGATTGTTGTTATTATCGGTCGGTGGGCGTGTGAAAGACAAAGACAAAAGCGAGATGAAGAGGGAAGTGGACGGCGTCGTGGGTGGATATTTTCCATGGTAGAGCCAGGGGCCAACGGAAGCGAAAAGTATCGCCGCGAAAGAACGAACCGCGCCGGGCACAACATCAAATCTTGATGGTGGAAATGGTGCGCCAGTGGGGTAGGAATGGGGGTAGTAGACGTGGCGGTGGGCGGATGGTGCGAAAATAGCGCAAACTGACGCACAACGATTCGTGCGACTGGCGGTAAACACATGTCAAACCGCATGACCAAAAACCGAAAGCGATGCTTTCGTCCGCAGATGAGCAGCTGGAAAACGTTTTTCGAGGGGAAAAGGCGAGTTAGAGGGTGTGCACCGCGGAAGGGGTTGGACCATGCACCGGAAGTATCCTCGTGGCAAAGTGACCTTTGATTGGGCCCCCAGTGCCAAGGACTGCATGTGTAAGGAAGGGAAAACGCGTGTGCGGCGATCGCCGACTTTCTGGAAATCAAATTGTCACACCATTTCTCCAGGGCGATCGTTGCGAAGGGGGCGTTGAAAGTGTCATAGTATGGCGAGGGTGTGTCCGAGCCAAAAATACCGAAATTTGCATCGAAACGCTAATGAAACTGTTGTGGCTCTTCACTTCGCGATTCGGTGTTCGAAATATTCGACAACGCGACATTAGAGCTGGTGCTGTGGCACAGTGGCCTGAAGATTTACAATAAACAACGTGACGCCAAGTTAACCATAACAATAATGTTGTTCTTCGAAAGGTTCTCGATCACGGAAGCAAATGGCACATGCGTTCGGCTGGTGCGATCATACGATCGAACAATTAGAGTGTCGTTGCTGGTGAATCGATTTATCATCGATCGATCACTTCATCAACTTGTTTTCGTCAGCCTCAGCATGGAGCCTGCTGTCATACGATTGACGTCAAAGGTGTCGGCGTCGTACCATTGTGATTTTCGGATGAGGTGGGTGTGTATATAATTCCCATTCACTACTATCGTTTTTATCTCTACCAACGGGGAAACCTGTGGCACAAGGTGGTGTCGCGAGTGATGTTTCATTAGGCATTCGGTCGCTCCAATGATCGAGTAAAGTTAAAAATCTATCATTACATAAGTTGCTCCATTCAATCGGTCAATGTTTGCCCCTTTGGGTCAGACATAATTGTCTTATCTTATCGAACGCGGGCCCTTTTATCATCTCGTTTTTTATCTCGTTCCCATTAAACATTCGCCCGGCAGTTATCATGTGGAAAATTGGAAACAGATATTTGAACGTAGTATGCAGCAATCTGACCTAATTTTTTTTTTAACATAGGTTCTTTACTTGGAGCACCTACAACAACTTCTTGTTGTTGTCTCATGAATCTTCATCTGGTTAAAAAGTACTAAATCGGAACATGTGGCGCCCTGCGTCATGCCCTTCGCTGGATGCGGCAACGGAGTGGAAAATTGGCTTCGGTTGAGCCTCTGCCAAAAACCAATGAAGCGATCTTCGACAAATTGATTTATGCGAAGAAACTAGACTTTTTTTCAACGTTCAATTTTAAACTGATGTGATGTATCATTGATTTAATGTTTACTTCACTTCCCTCGTGTTTGATGGTAACGATATGGTTGGGAAATGTCGTAAATTGAATTATATTGGGTCGGAAAAAAACTAGCGCTGCATACAATGTTCAACTTTTGCGCCCGACGCTGTGCATTAAATGGTGAGGCAACGAGACGCAAAAGATAAACCCATCTTGAACCAATTATTAATAGTTTCAATCTTGTGCGAAGGGAATCGTGAACGCATTCACTCGTAGCTTTAATGTAATAGCTGCAGACTAAGAAAATGTTAGATCGTACGTTTTAAGCAAGAACACCCACTGCGGTTCTAAAGCCTCGATAGAACCTTTACTTCACATTCCACTTATTCGCGTAAGCCCGGGTTACTTGCATCGACTGAAGCATGATGTTGCGGTCCACTCAAAAACAGTACCAGCAGTTGCACCTTTCAAATTTCCGTGTTAATTGGTTTGGCTCAACGGCGCGAGTGGCGGAACGGTTCCGCACTATCCGGACCGGTGCAGCTGGCTGAACACATCCTTCCTTTTCCGGCGTCCGGCGTGACGAACCTTATTGAGACTGGTGGAAGTGGGCGGATGTTGGGGGTGGAACACGGATAAGAGAAATATGGGACAGGTGTGTGTACGACACTGCGGGACACAAACGTTACGGCAGACGCCTCTTTGGGAGCATTTAGTGGCGGCCTCAACGGCGAGTGGGCGAAATGCAACTGCGTATTCCTTTTTGCGGGTGCATTCGAGTATCCATGTGTGTGTGTGTGTGTGCTGCGTGGGTGTTTATTTCGGCCAATCTGTTAAGAGTCTGTCCTAGAGAAGGATAATATTTAAGTAGAAGATGGTGGTAGATGCGGGTGAAGGAGACAGAGCGGAGAAGGTGGACGGTTTTGAGTGAAAGATTTAAATTTAGAAACACTCTTTTTCACGGACAGACCGCGACCACTCGTTTCCATCACCCTCCCGGTCGCTCTATCGAATGGCGCTGAATAGTTCGAGCGGCGGAGCGGTGCAAGAGGCCAGACGCTGGGATAACTTGTTGTACCAGAGGAGATCCTGCTCGGTGGTGGGGTGCAGTCGGGCGCTGAGGAGGGGGGATAACACGACCAATGAGCAATGTGGCAATGAGCGATGAAAGTTAATGTCATGTTTCGCACTTGGCTCTCGGCGCACTCGAACTGCATTCTGCATTTAGCATTTCCTTCGCGCTTCCCTCGCGCACCGTCTAGCTGCATCTTTGTTCCGTTCGTCGCACGATCCACCCTTTCTTTTCCACCGGCATCCGACGTGAGCAATGCGCGAATAAATCGCTAACAGCCTTCGTCATAATATGGCCTTTCGCGCCTTTTCCCCGGTTTTGTATGATGGATTTCGAATCAATGCCCGTTCTTGTTCCTTGGGTGCAATATGGAATCATTCGTTCGATGTGGCAGGCAAAAATGAAGTCAATCTGGGAGGTTAAACGCATGCATGAATGAATGAATGAAAAGCTGTGGATCAAATATTTCAAACTCGCTAATGTTGGGTTTGTAACCAGCCCAAGGTTGTCCACAGAATTTAACAACTTTTGTCCAAATTTCCACATGTTTTTACCCTTTGCAGCATGATCTATTAGGATTCCGTTATACAGTCGTTTGGAACGAAACTACTATTCGGGCGTATGTTGACGACATTCCGAGGGTGGACGTTCCTCGTAAATTTGTAGTTAATCAGACGGACGGATTCTGTTCAGTGACTCGGATAGTCCAATGAACTCTGCTAGCTTTTCGTTTGTTCACGAGCACACACAATGGTTTCAGATTTTCCACGACCGTGGAGTTTTCGTCTTCTTTTGGAGGACGCCTCCCCGTCTGGTGGTTTGGTAGAAAAAATAAGAACGACACGTTTCCAAAACTATGGTTAGCAAAAGTTACTAATTCAACTGTCAGCTGAAGCAATTTTCCCGTTGGTCAACAAGCAAAACCCTGCACACCGTGCGCCGTCAGGTTGTTACATCATTAGCATACGGGTTTTATGTTTCATCTTGCGATGAACGATGGGCTGTTTGCCCTTTTGTGCTAATGGAAACCTCAACCTGATGGTAAACTCCGTTTCAAACGAAAAGATAGGAGTCGAGAGAAATTTCCCAATGGCACAAACAACTTTTCTACCGGCCCTTATTTTTCCCGTCACCAATTAGTTTCGAGTAATGTTGCAAGTGTTCGAGTTGTTTTCGCTATACGCAACATTGCAAATCCGTTATTTTCTCCACCTGGAAAACTCCCTTCCATAATGTTTCGTTTTAAAGGGCGGCTCAACGCTCGCTTCGAATGTGTTTAGGTGTGTTTTGCTCATTGATAGCATCTGCAGCTTCAGTTCCTTCGCTCACTTGCGTCCAGCTTCTCTATTCAATGTGCGTTCTTGATGATAATTTTGCGGTCCACTGAACGGTTGACTCAAATGGGAATGTTTCAATTTAATTCCATGTTGCTGCACGAAATCTTGTTCAAAATTTTATTTAATTATTTATTGTAATTTCAAGACTCCGATCGGAGTTCGCTTTGTTTTTGATGGATGAACTTTTCAAATCCAATCAATTCGTTCTCACGCCCACAAAAAGCGAGAAGAACATAATTTGATCCACCAGCATAGCGCGATAAGAATGTTAAGAGAAACATACACGCACACCAATCGCCCCCTACTCGCTGGCTCGAATATACGAATTCTCTCTTCGTTCATATTCCCACGATCCCTTTATACTGTTCTTTTTCGCATGGGAAAGTTCATTTCGCGGTTGGGAAAGTTCAACCCATCGTTCGCAATACGGATGCTCACGAGCATGTGAATAAAGCTTCGTTACACTGCAGCCGAGGTGTTGTCGGCAGTTTAGCATACGTCATGTTAGCGCCACATAGCGCTAATAAGAATGATTTGATTCATTCGCTTGAATGCAGTATGATCTCATCTTGAATGCGATGCTAAATTGTCTTTTTATAAACAAATTATACACACATACTTTAAACAGACACTACCTTGGGAAATGCTGCAACATAAATCCGCGTGAAAACACATCCATGGATGCTACGAGTGTGCTTGGTCGGAAAAACATCCTTCTACTCAGCGGCAATCCTAGGGAATCCTAGTTAATGGCAAACGCCACAATAGTTTCCATTCCGAGCTTTCAGTGATCGGAAACGTTGTGAATATACGACTGAATTCTCTAGTCAGCATCACACCAAACGGTTCATAGCGTTTTCATAACATTGGAACTAATGAACAGCTTCTCCGATGAGCTTTCTCATGTTCTCAGGATTAAAAAAGGCTCAACAAAAACCTGCCCAGTCGAGAAGTGAAGCTTGACGGATTTCTTTAACAGCTTCGGCATGCTATCAGCTGGGAAGCGTTCGAAGCGAACGAAGAAAGAGGTAATGTAATTTCCCGATTCGATTTGCGCTTGGCGAGCGTTTCTGCTGAATATGGATATTAATGAGAAGGGTAACAGGATAAAGTTCTCGAGGATGTGCCATGTGCCGCGTACCATATACCTTAGGTAACAAAAAATCATAGCCGCCGAACGCCAAAGGAAACGCCGAATGCCCTGCGAAATGACGAGAGAGGTGTGCCATTGCCAACACGCTTGAGCACATTCATCGTAGCGTGTGTGTTTGATCGTTTTTATCGATTGCAATCAATGAGCCTTTCTACTAAATGATGCTTCCACCCAATGACGGTCCCCTCGGGTGCATTAGCTGAGCTCGGGGATGGGATGGCGATGGATGCTAGCGAGCATGACAGTCCATATTCTCGCACTTTTCTCACCATCGCCATCAATATTCGGTTGGAAGGAAGTATGATGTCGCCTGCGACGGACGAGTCAATATCTGACAAATGGTCGAATGAAACTGTTAGCAAATTAAGATTGATCGTGTCCCTCCTTAGTGGTAGTAGTATAGGTACTATTAGCTACAGATATTCCATATTGTGATGAAGGGACTCAACGGGTCTTCGTGTTTGCGAGCGGGAACGCGAGCCAGCAATCAATTTACCCCACAATGACAGGTTGCTCTAGGAACAAATACAATGAGAGTCGCCCGCTTCCGCCAAAGACGTGGAAGCCGAATGCGCTTTACTTAATTCAACTCACTTTTGGAAGCTAATGGAAAACTGTTCAATTAACCCAACAGTTGCCAAGTAGAAGATTGTTTGTATTGATTTCCCTTGCTTCCCTTGTGCGATTGTTTCCCTTTTTCACCAATGTAGGGAAATTTTATAATTTCTTTCCCATCCTCACGACCTGATCCTATCGTTCGACATGTGGGATTGAAGGAGAACTGTCTGAGGAGAACTACTGAACTGAATTTTATGATGAGATGTTTGTTCAAATCAAATGTTTGGTCCATTCTTGTTTCGAATAGTTTCACGGGTGCCGCGAACATTGATTTTCTGTTTTAGCAGTTTCGAATCTCTGTATTGATGGAAACATTTTTCAGCGACATTGAAACCGTGCTCAAAAGCTAGAAATCAAAAGCAATAAAAACGATATCGGGTCAAGGCCCCGAACGCAGCGTGGGCGCAAGAAGGGCCTATAGCTATTCTCGAAATTCGAGAAAAAGGGTGTCTTATTTTTGGAAGAGTTCGCTCGTACGCATCTCGGATGCATGCGTTTTTCGTTGCCAGGCCGATGGGCCAATAGCCCTCCAACGGAATAGGCATCTAGGGAAAAAAGAAACAAAACAAAACATGAATGACCCAGTATAGGGTTTCTCACTCGGCGTGCTTCTCGCTTCGACCTGTGCCGTTGGGCTGCACAATCGTCGCTCTATTCCACTTCTCATGCGTACAATGATGGTTGTGTATGAACGCGCACACGAAATCGAAACTCACGTGCGTTGGTGTAACATTTTCATTTCCACTCGTCGCGAGCGATGCCTGCCTCAACAATCAGCGTCAAGCTGAACAACCAAAGGATGAGTGCAACCTGAAAGATTGAAGAACTTCCTAAGTCGCGCGTTTGCGTGGGTCTGGATTTGATAGCAGGTTTCTTGTGAATACGTTTGAACTTGTTCGAGATAAACATGTTGTTGTTAATTTTCCTCATATTTGTCGAAAAGTTACAGGAAACACCGAGACGAAGAAAGAGCCAGCATATCAAAGATTTGGTCACATCTTTAGATGACAAATTTCGCAAGGACCGAATCACTCTTGTGGAATCTATTACGCAAGCTGTGAGAAACATGAAAGAAAGGGTTCGCGACGTACAACCTGCGAACAAAAGCATAGTATTAAGATTTACTTGAACTCGACACCGTTCATCAAGAAGAACTTGAAACGAGGCATCTTTTTTGGCTGTGTTCTTCGAGCGCTCATCCTTCCTGGAAGCCGGCGTTGCTCCTACTGTCACGTTAATTTTCCAGTTCCCCAAAAAAGGTCTGAATTTCCTACTCGATGCGCTCGAATCCGTTTCGATCGCTTCCGCTCCAGTTACTTTGCTAGTTTGTTATAACGACCTGCGAATGCTAACGGTTCGAGAATTTCCTACATGCTTGCTTGTGCTTTGATTGGCAGTGGACATTCGTTTTCTTTTCACTGCGCTCGTTTACTTTTCTGAACCTATTTGGCAAAGGGTTTGCGATTACTTGGGATCCCAACATTTTGCAGCTCTAGGGCAGAAAGTTAATCTCTCCCGGCATTTTCCCGAGAGCATGGCCAAATAATGTTTAAAGTTGAGCTGTATCGAGAGCGCGAAAGTGCGCGTTCGAGCTTCTAGCAATGATTTCATTAAAATTTAAATTTTAATGAGCCATTAACATTAATCTCTTCGCTTTTCTGCGTTCATTCCTTTTCTCCTTTCTGGTAGGTCACAACTGTGCACGAATTCGTGCTACGCCAGATCGGCGCCAGATCGCTTTTATTATGCCGATGTTTTCCCTGCAATCGGTATGTTGCTCCGAAGCACGTTCACTTTGGAAAGAAAAGAGATTTCTGTGACCAGCTTTGCTTCTCTTGTGTTCAGTTCAGCCTCGCGACTCCGTGTTGAAAAGCATTTGTTTTTGCACAACTAATCCAAAAAGACCCAAACCGAAACGACTTGATCAGATGAAGTGATGGGTAAAGCCGACGAACTTACCGTGCTCGGCCCAGTAGAAACAAAGGTTGAATTGATTTTGAAAATGACCGAATCGCGGAAACTTTTACCCACTGGCCCCGAATTTAAGCTAGCTTCTTCCCTGCCTTCTGGCTGCCGTCTCGTGCCCGCGTTCCGGTGGATCAGAGATCGGGTACGATCGATTCAAACAATCGCCAATGAAACGATAAGCCCGCATAGAAAAGATGGTTCCCATGTCGATCAGAGGCCATGTTCACTGGACTGACCACCCAAAACCGTCGGTGAAGGGAAAGCTGACTGCAGGATGGGAGACGAACCGAAGACAGCAGCAAAGTATACCGATGAAAGGCGAAGCGTTGCTTCCGACGATGTTAATTAGACGTGGGTTTTCCGTTGATTTTTTTGGTTTCGGTTCAATCTTTTATGGGGCGAGGAAGTTGAATGAATCTGACACAATAGATAGAAAAGCTTTGCTGAGCGTATTTACATTGTTTAGCTGTTTTTGTTTTGCGTGGAGGTTATCTTACTCTGGTGATCTTAACGTTGGCTTGGTCGCTTTACCTGACCCCGCAGATGAGATGTTGCGAGTTATCAAAACTAATTACGCTTCGTTCGACTTATGAATAAGTTATTTCCAAAGATACCCACGAGAAATGTAGGTCACCGGATCAGCCAAAAGAAAATTAAACATTTGCACACGGTCAATATTTGCGTGAACATATTGTGAAAATAATTATTCACGTTGCTTACATTCGGCTCAATTTTCCGATATCATTAACCAGATTTACGATTTACATTAAGCTCTTGTGAGAGTGTCTCCGTCGAATTTGCAGGTTTCCCTAATGATATAAAATAAAATAACTCACACTTTAGTGTGTCTGTATAATTAATACCAAATACCAAACAACCGAACTAATGTGCCGGTTCAGGTTCCATAGTTTTCCCTTCCACTGGCGGAGGTTTCCCTTTTCTTCATACTTTTCCGAATAGCACGGACACAGGTGGGCCGATATTTGCCAATGTGGGGAACATATTTGCAATACCAACACATCCCGGTGCACATCTCGATGGTTGCGAGCCATATAGCACAGAATTCGCCACCCTTAAGAGGGCCGGCCGTGTGTTGTCGTTGCACGGTCTTCGAGGAAAGTGTCGCATTCGATCTTCTTTTGCTCCGGTTATGGGACCTAACCGCATTGCCCATGCGGACGGCGCGGGTTGTAACGCCGAGACCCGTCAAGTTAGACATCATTTACGGATAATTATTGATAATTGATAAAAGCTATTTTTGCAGCATGCTAGGAAAAATAGCAAGTGGGATTTTTCTTGCACAAAAACAGTTGTCGTGTCGATGCGCATGAAATGCGCGTGGCTCGTGGACGCTTGGTGGGCGAAATCTTCGCCCCCCCCTTCCATAAACAGTAAGTCACTGCAGAGCTGCGGCAAACCGGTTACATGCCAGGAGACAAAGAAAAAAGCTATTTTCTGCACACATAAGACAAGCGGAAAGTGCAATGACTCAGTCCGCTTTTGGGGTGCGTCTATTGTAAAAGTGACCCAGTTCAAATGATACAATTTTCCAAGGAAACAGCTTTGCTACTTCAGATACGCATTTTAACGACGTAAAGTTAAACGCAACGCTAAATTATGTATCATACAGGAACGATTTTATGATCACTCCTTCTCGGGAAAATTCTCGTCAAAGCATTCCGGTTCCGAATACAATACCCCTGGGTGTCTTCAACGCCCGATGCTCGTGGCGTCATGTCGTCTGCGGAAACCGCAAGGCGCTTCGGCCGAGTTCGGGCAAACCTTCTGCAAACCTAGCTTAGCAAACCCATTTAACTTCCTTTCGATACGATTTGGCGTAAAAACAAACGGAAAGAGCTTCCAGATAAACAGAAATCACTTTCAAACAACAACCGAATCCGTCGTCAATGCCGGCCCCAAGACAGCTGGGCGAGCAGCTAGGTAGCCTAGCAACACGATTTTCCTTTCATTACGATTACGACGCCGTGCAGCAGCTTCCCTGCATGGTTTTGGCGGCCGGCTTTCCCGCGTCTATCCGTTCCCTTTTGTTGCTGCTTCCGTTTTGGTCGAAAATGACCAATAAACGCGAACGTAACGAGATATGAGAGTGCTGGCGTGTGGGGTGTCGAGAAGTGCACACAACGTGCACAGAGGCGCGTACACAGGCGCTTTCACAATCGTGAAAAAGGTGGTGCCGAAAAAGAAATGGAGTAAAAACCGCCGCCGCGATGAGCGAGGCCCGTTAGTGGGTCCCAAGAGCGCGGCGTGCTGCCCGACGACGACCGAGATGAGCTCGCTGAGATGAGAAATGGAATGAGAAGCGACGACACAAAAAATTGCGCTATTACGAACATGCGTGCGAATGCACGGCGAACGCTTCGCCGGGGAAGCCGGTTCTTGTTTGTAGTCGAGACACCGCGGTGCCCGCCACCCCCGGGGGTAAATAATCTCCTGCGTCCGTGGCAGACTTCATCTCCCACTTTGGGGAGGTTTGGGGGGGAAATCGGGACGGCAGGGGGTCTCGCACTCGACCACGGGAGACCCAACCGGCTTTTTGGTTATCACTCTCTCTCTCCCTCTTTCTGTTTCTCTCTCTCCCTCCCCAGACGAGTTTGGCGGCCGAGCCTCTCGAAGTTCAGCCGGTTTTCGGTTCCGATGACGCGCGCTGCCAATGGCCGCACCGACCCACCTGACGGACGCTGCGTCAAGGGACGGGTAGTCAAAGAAACCGAAAGTGATTGCCTTCATATTTCCTTCCTCCCTTCCTTCCTTCCTTCCTGCCTTCGTTCCTGGGTTGGGGTTTATCGAGCGGGGTCCGCCTGCAGGCAAGTGAAATTCAATCGACCGAAGGCGATTATGTCGATGTTTCAACTGAACTTGATTGGTTCGACGTTTGCCAAACATCGTCGCCGCTCGGGCGGGGTGAGGTAAAAAAGGCATTTCAGGGACAGCATTGCTGCTTCTGGCAGTGAAAACGATTGAAAGGCAGTGAAACGCGAAAGAAAATTCAGAATTTAACAGCAACACATGCTAGACACCAGAAGACACAATTTACAGATGGCAAGTAGTAGATGAGTGTTACCGAAAGAAGTCTTGAAGAAAGTTATAATTTATCGACTAATTGTCAACCCACTTTTGGCCAACTCACGTTGAACGTACCGCAATTGCTTGCCAAAGACGTTTTCAATGCAAGCCCATCTTCATTAACGGAACGCTGTGTGTAAAAAAGTATGATGACCCTTCCTAATGGGCGGGTAAACACACTTTACAAAAAAGGTCCACAGATGCTTGGTCAAACATATCGAGGCTCGGGTTCGGGCTGCTTGGTCACCGCCCGGAGCTACGACGGAACAGACCGGCGTCTTGGCCACAGTCGCGCTCACCTTTCGAGATGGCCCTTCCATCCGTTTGGGGCGCTAACCGGAGATAATTACGGTGGCCTCTGGGCAAACATCGTCGAGGTACGCTTGCTCGGTTTCCCTTTTCCTTCGGGATGGGATCAAATGTTTCACGACCAGCCGCATGTGCTTCAGCGACGCCGTTTCACTGGCGCACTACTTACTCTGCGCAGGGGTGTGAGGGCCCCCTATTTTGTCACACAGCGTTGTGTTTTATAAACATTCAGCTGAGAATGAAAAGAAAGTTATCATTTTCAGATGCATGAGTGTTTGAAAGAGTTGTGTATCACTCCAGGAAGCAACAATATGGACTCTCTGGAGGTCGCTTTTAGGAACTCCTTTCTATCGCACCTCAGAAACATACGAGAAACGAGATCGCACGTTTCATTTGTTACGTTGGTGGAAGGAAAAACCTTCCGATACATGTTTCGATTTTTCAGGAAACCCATTCCACAGATTCGAAGATGTGCTTTGACTTTAAAAACGATTTTAGTTTCTCTAATTGCATCGCACATCGGAGATGTCTCGACAACAGACTGAAACATGACAGTTTATTCCAATGCCATTGCATTGAAATTTGGTGTGTTTCTGCTTATGGATGTGTGTGTATTTTAATCCACTTGTCCATCCCCACGCAAAACCACACATACCGCGGGACTCGTGTGTCTCACGCTTCCAAAAATAATTTTCCCACTTTTCCAAATCACTCTTCTCCGTATCTTCGTCCACTAGAATTTTCACTCGAACCTTTCGGAATCTGTCCTCTCTCGCGCCGATCGGCACCTTTCCCTTCCCTTTCGCAGTCGTCGTCCGCCTCCTTACCTTCTCCCCGCGCGTTCGTTCCGAACATCCGATATACACGCCTGTCCCTATGAATATTCTTTAGCGATTTTCACTTGTTTTAGAGCGGGATTTTCGTTTAATTTTTTTTTCTGCTGCTGCTTACCGTGTTCGTGCTGCATCACCCGTGTGTGGGATACACGGAGTACAACCCGATTTCGATGCTCTTTTTCGGCAGCACTAATCTTCATCACCGGCCAAAAAGGATGAAGCGGTGTCATTTTCGATATTATTTTTAGCGCCCAATTGTATGGTTGTATCAACCGGGACGGACTACCGGCATGGCCGGAGCTGCCGGAGAGCAAATGTGCCAGATTCACAAATTTACTGAGGTGTCAAAACAATATTATTCCGTTGTTTGAAAAAATCATTTAAGGTGACTGTAAAAATCCCTCATTCCAGCTCGAGTTGACACGAAACAAACATTTTAGCCGTTATTCATAAGGTCTTAGCTTATTCAATCAATTAACCTAAAATACGGTGCCCTGGAATGTACTGTCTATAGTTTTTGTTGAACGTCGCAGGCTATTCTACTCTGTATTTGATTGCTCCCCGGTTTTGCGACCTGTCGCGTGTGTCTTCTTAGTAACACTCCTGCCCTGCTCATCATCACCCCGAACGAAATAATAACATCGATGTGACAACGATGATGTCACAATGTTGACAGTGATATGGTAGTACCCTCTTGCTCCTGGTAACTTCCTCGACTCGAAATCCATCCCCAGTGTAGTCTGGGAATATGAGAACAAAAAAAAAAGACGGACATCGAACCGTCCTCACTTTGTCAGTTGCGTGCTGCGCTGTCTGTGCTCTTCGTCAGGTTCGGTTCTAACCTAGAGGGCCTGTCGATCATGACCTGACTGCCCAGGTGTATGTCCCTATCGTTAGATGAAGCCCCAAGGCTCCCGCATCCTTTTTTACCTACTTTCTCCTCTTTTTTTTTAAACTGTGCCTTCCTTCCTGTGCTATTCTATTCCGTTTTCCGGTGGGATGATAGTTGAGGGAGAAGAATGTTGTTTTGTCACTTCGGTATCGAACATACTACCCCTTGCTCTGAGAAGCAACAATCCGCTAGCAGCTGTACAATAATATCCTTCATATCAATCGATATTGAGTAGGATGCTTGCTCTATGATCCTGCTTCATCTTCCGGACACTCCTTGTGGTCGCAACGAGGACATAGCGTCCTCGGTTTGCATTCGATCGATTGACCGAACAAACCTGTCAGTTGTGGACTATGCCCTCCGCCATTATTCATGACATAAAATAGAATTTTTTCGAAACACCCCAATGCATTGGGTTGAGATTTTATATCGAAACTATACCATGACTATCCTAGGAGAGTACTGTTAGTTTCTTTTCCGAACAATGTGCTTAACCAGCTATTACGTTACTGAGCCGTTAGTTCACGGAGGTCATAATTCGCCAACCGTGTCGAATAATTACTGCGGTCGAGAAAGAGCAACGATACTGCGAAGAGAATGGCGTTCCATTTTAGCGAAACGAAACATCAATCTACGGAATAAAACGAATCCTAAACCCACACGTATGACTAACAGATCTGTACCGAAAAATCTGCGTTAAGTCACTTTGCTTTATGGCCCCCCTATTATTGCCTACAAGGCTATCGATCAGGAGGGTGGACTACGGGGGGATATTTTAGGCCTTTGGTAACTGGGTTTGTCCGAGACGGATGATGATTATTGCACTATGACAATCGGCGTATCGGCACACTTTTCGGCACCGTTTCCGACCGCAATAACAGGCTGTCTGGCGAAAAACGCAGAGTGCATACGAACAATCGATTGAGAAGTAGACTCCGACTCCGAAGAAGGAACACACCGACTGAAGTAGGTACAAAATTGTGGTCCTCTACGAAAATGCAGAAATCTTTGGGGCCTATTCTCGTGAGCAGATTGTTGACGCGCTTAAACTGCAGCCGGTCTGGTTCGTCTATAACTCGTCGAAGAAAATCACTGAAAATGGAGATATTCTGCGTAAACAACACGTCGCGAGCTACGCGTGAGGTTGCACAAAGCAGGGAAAAAGCAATACTGAAATCATTCAATCGGCGACAGCGACAACGACGACTCTGCGGCAAACAGCACGTATGCTGTGTGTCTTATGTGCCTCCTCTCGACGAACGCAAACGTTTTGTCGGACGGTTGCGAACGAAAGTCGCCGAAGAAAGCGACTCGCACTTGTATCTGCGATGACCAATGGATGCCCGGCGCATAAACTGCATATAGTTTCCCTTCGTTGCATTGCCGTTGAAAAATGAGCTTTTACTTTTCTTCTATTTATCCATGCTCAAGACGCAGCGTACGCTGGAGTGAATTCCCTGAATCTCCACTCCTCCTGGCAAACTACTTCTTAGCGTCTTCCCATCGGGTTTCAGTGGAGTTGGTGGTCATCGTCGATTGCCTCACGGTTAAACACAAAACATGCCCAAAGAACCACGCGATCGCATCCGAAAACCTCTTGTTCGCAACCTGTCCTCCGGGAGTAGCATAAATGATTCATGAGGCATCTTTGAACTTCACTTTTATGCAGCGGCATGGCCCTTGAATGCTGCCGGGGAGATTGGCGTGGTGTGGAGAGTGCAGCATGA
>JAOEFI010000007.1:20890001-20921793 GCA_034621735.1 Anopheles plumbeus | reverse complement strand
GAGAAAAGATTCCCAAAGAGATCCGTGATGCCGGTTTATTGGTCAGTGACACTTAACATTTGCTACCCCGATTTCTCGTCGCGTTTATTCGTCATTTCTTCAGACTAGTGAAAGAATATCTGTTGATTTTGTTTTTCTAAACATATTGTTTCATTTGGATGCTGAATTTAATTTTTGTGTTTGTTACCCTCTTCATTAGCTTCAGCAGTCGGTCGGTTATAGCACGCCGTGTTCGATTCATCATCCAATTAACAACTTATTATGCTGGACACCTTCGATGTCAGAAAACGGTTTTCCTAAGCGTGATTGACATATTAATAGCAGTGGCGCGAAGCCTTCAACCTTCAATGGCAATCGGAAGAGCGATAACCAAGTTTTAAACACGTGCAGTTCACATGTGTGTTCCTCGTACCCAAACTAAACGTAACGTCATACAGAGACCGCCGGCGGAACCGAACTTCGGCCCCATTACCGGTTCTATCGTACATCGATTAGGCAGAGCATGAAAAACTAACATCATGACGCGACCGCACACGTAACTCGTGATATCGAACGCACACATCCGGTTCCGATCTGGACTCTCTCTCGGGGACGAGTGTAAAATCTACCCGTGGCGGAATGCTTCAAAACGAGGGGTTCAATCCTCAAATGACAAGCATCGATCTGACGAATGACATCGATCGGTCGGTGGAATCGAATCACTGTTCGCACATCCGGAGGAAGTAACGGAGCAGGACGGCGGGCCAAAAGGGTGAACGAAGGGGAAAACACGAAAAACCCCTTTTAGCTTCCAGTCCAGCCTCGTGTGATCCTTTGGATAGGGGGGGTGTCAGTGGCTGTGGAGCTCGCAGTGCAACGGAGAACGTTTGTTGTGCCGCAGTCACATTAGAAACTCGTTCCGGTCGTCCCGGCTGGTTTCGCGCACATTTGATTTCTTCTTTTAAAATATCTCATGCTCAACCTTCCCCGTGCCCTGCCCTGCACCTGTACCGCATTTTGTATTTTCTCTCATAAAACATTTCTCGCGTTGCTGAAAACGCTACGGCAGGCAGATGCAGCATGTGGCAGGTTCATTACCGACGTGATAACAACGCATTAACCGTCACTTAGGCGCGGCACCGATGCAACCATACAGACGATCGCTAGCAGACAAGCATAATCAGTGCCACCGTCGCACTCCCACGGCGACTACCGCAGGACTGTCTGGCTGGCAAATGCCTTGGGACACCATCACGCGCGGAAGATAGTAGTACCATTTCTTCACTTTCTTTTTTTCCGTTCTTTGCGTCCACTGCTCTAAACAGAGAGTATTTGCCATCCTCCCAATGGCTTTTCCTATTGCCACTTTATACATCGTTCAAATGGAAAGACACAGTCCATCAGTATCATCATGAAGGGATAATTCAATCTGTTAATGGGGTCAAATCTTCGAAACTTGCCACACGCAGATAGTCGTACAATAATTCATAAAGTATAAGATCTCAATTGAACTCACCGTGGATCAATTACGCTGATGGCTGACGACTTCTTAACGGTAGACGTTTGTCTTTGCCACACAGCAATAAACGATCGCACCAAACAGCCCGCCATCAGGATTACGACGATGATGATAATGATGATGATGATGATTGATTCAGAGTGGAAAACATTAGCGTGTCGACGGTGGGAATGTTGCAACGTTGTTGGGTTGACAGAAAAGGGAGCACATTAAGAAATGATTTTGAGGCGCCCCTGCTTTTCATATTGCCACACCGATGTTATTTAGGAAAGTCCACCCGAGTGTGCGCTGAACAAACCGAAAAAAGTGTTGCTGACTTAATACGCTACACTAGAATGGATTCTAGATGTTGGAGATTAGTTGATTCGTAACATGCGTGATCATTTTTCATTCTGTGACCCGTTGCCTACGATCTGCTAAGCGGATGCCTCGAGCCTTATGCCTACCGACTTATGTTACACGTGCTGAAGTGCATCTCCAAAACTGTGTACGAATGTATAGGAAAGATGTAAGGAAACAATTACGAAAAAAGCAGGTCAGGAAAAAAACGCCGAAACAAAACAAGATGTCTTTTGTTGATTCATCTATCATTCATTGTGATAGTTTGTCTTCGGAATAGACAGGTGGCAAAACGCAATGCGGGCATTGCCCAATAATTCATGTAGGCAACAGTAGCAATCCGCGTGTTCGAATTAAACCCCTATTAGAGAGAAAGCGAAGGTGTCCCGCGACGAGAAAGGCCCGCTCAAGATCCACATATGCTTGAAAAATGCTTAAGACTGGCGGCGTTACCGTCAGACGCAGACAACGTGCCAGAAAAAGGAGTGAACCGTTGTAATCGCCCCCGGATCGACTTTTAATTTCCCATCACCACCTGTCGAATTTTACTCATGCCAAAAAGTTCCTAGAGGAGCGCCAGGGAAACCGGCCGAATCATAGGTTAGCAGGTAAGACCGATAAGTACGTGCGCATCGCTACGCGTCGGAGCATTGCGGACCACACTTGGAGTGACATGTTGCCAAAGTCGGAAGAATTCTTCGGCACGTTCGAACGTATATCCGCACCCAAAGGTAAACATCTGCTAATTAGCCGCCACGTTGTCTCGCTGGTTGCGGTTGGTGAGTCGCGAGTATGCACCAGCTCATCGTCATAATGCCACGAACTTAGTTGAAAATTGTGAGTTTGAAATTTACAAAACGAATGGAAAAAAAAAGTTCATTTAGTATCTTTGTGCACCAGTGACCGTTGGCTTTTGGTGCCAAATGATGGAACGTAAAGAATTGCCACTGGAACTGAAACAAGCAGTATTCGATTCTATTTAGGAAGTGGTTCAAATTGTCAAACAAAGTTTTATATTCAAGTTATTCCGTCACCCAGCGGAAGAGTGAGGGAGACGTTGGCTCCCGTTTCTCCCCTACCCAACAAACCTGGTATGGCGCGCGTGTATTTTCAAGGTTATGTTTACAATCACCTCCCGCCACCGCATCAGCAATTGAGCTCCATCAGCATATGTTCATGTACTCCCACCTCGCATCTTACGGTCGATTGCATGCTGTAGTTAAACACCACACCAACGGCTGCTGGTGTCGTGGGCACCCTGGTGTTTTAATTAGTACCAAATTGGAAATTTTACACACCACCTCTCCCGTAGCGCAAAGCCTGTCCCCGGGGAAAATGCTGGCGTAGGGATATTGGCGTCTGCGTCTTCTGCCCAACAGCTGCCCAAGGTCCTGTGAATGTCCGTGGTGTGCCAAGAACTTCCGAGAATGTCGGAGAAAGATATAGAAATGCAATCCGAAATCGAATTCGCGCCGAGGATCCGCGCAGCACATCCATCATCTGGGAGCACCAGCAAAGGCTGTATCGGAAAGCATGCTCGTAGACCAATAACCCATTAATCCGTCAATCTCGCTGTCAATCACTGGCCGCGTGACGGGGTGTTTGTGGCTGGTTGACACGAGTACGCGTTAAATTATCGTTTAACTCCGCTATCGTCTGGTTCGTCGGTTCTTGGCCAGCGATAGAACCTCTCGCGTGCAGCCGATTGTTTTGGCTGGTTGACTGGGTGCAGTAGCCATTTTCAAGGCGTTCGCCATGCTCTTCAGAATAAATCGAAAGAATACCAGAAACCGGGATTTTTTTCCTGAATCATTCATTCCGATACATTATTCCGGATTTAAATGAAGGAAAACTTTCAGATTTGCTCTTATCGTGTTTGTGGCATCCCGGTTACTCATTCGTTGTGTTCGCCTCCATTGATCTTCGGTATTTCTTCTTTTCCAGGAACGGGCACGTTCGGTCGAGTCTGCCTTTGCCGCGATAAGATCACCAACAAATACTGGGCCATGAAAATTCTAGCTATGGCCGACGTCATACGATTGAAGCAAATCGAGCACGTGAAGAACGAGAAAAACATACTGCGGGAAATCGACCATCCTTTCGTCGTTAACATGTGAGTGTATCACCATGAGCTGTTGACCGTTGGTTTCCCTCAACTTTGACTCCCTTCAACTTGATGTGCTTGCAGGCGATGGAACTCCAAAGACGACTGCTGTCTGTACATGTTGTTCGAGTTCGTCAGCGGTGGCGAACTGTTTTCCTACCTACGGAACGCGGGTCGATTCGATAGTGCCACCGCGAACTTCTACGCCTGCGAGATCGTGCTGGCGCTTGAGTATCTGCACTCGCTTTCCATCGTCTATCGCGATCTGAAGCCAGAGAACCTGCTGCTCGACCGGGACGGCCACCTGAAGATTACCGACTTCGGGTTCGCCAAGAAGCTGAAGGATCGCACCTGGACGTTGTGTGGCACACCCGAGTATCTTGCACCGGAAATTATCCAGTCCAAGGGCCACAACAAGGCTGTCGACTGGTGGGCGCTGGGTAAGTGAAGCACGGGAGCTGCGATCGGGTTGCGCACTCAGTGCAGAACAACGCTAGGGTTGTATGTGCGCGATACTATAACCCAGAAAAAGCGTGAACCCGGCTACGGTTTGTTTGAGGTAGAGGATATTTTTACCATACGAAGCTATCTATCAGAACTGTTCCGTTGTTGATAAGCAGATTTTTTTTGATATATTTGTTTGTCGTTTGATCGAGTAAATAGAACAACAAGCAGTTGACCAACTCACACGTTTTCATTTCAAACGCACGGGAAACATACGTCCCATCTTGTGAAGGGAAAAGTAATGTTGAACAACATTGTGTTAAGCTTGTCATTATTCTCTTTCCCGCTCCAGGCGTACTTATCTACGAGATGGTAGTCGGCTATCCACCATTCTATGACGATAACCCGTTCGGAATCTATGAGAAAATTCTCAGCGGAAAAATCGAATGGTCGAGGCACGTCGATCCCATTGCCAAGGATCTGGTAAAGAAGCTGCTGGTGCTTGATCGCACCAAACGTCTGGGAAACATGAAGGTTAGTTTTCACCGTTTGTTTTTATTTGCGCAACAATCCACCACTGCGCTGTTCTTATCATTTTTTGTTTAAATTATCTTCTTTGTCAACTAGAATGGAGCAGAAGATGTCAAAAGACACCGTTGGTTTAAGCACCTCGACTGGAGTGTAGTAATAAGAAAGCAGCTCAAAGTAAGACGCACCTATTGTACTAAATTTATCAGGTTGAATTTATGCTGCTTTTTTCCTCTTCACGATGCAGCCCCCAATTGTTCCCACGTACGTGTTTAGTTCTAAAGAAGACGACACCAGCAACTTTGACGACTACCCCGAGACGGACTGGAAATCAGTGCGATCGTTGGACAAAATTGAAATGCAACTGTTTGTGGACTTTTAAGCTCGTCTAAATCATCAACACACGATACACGTGTTTCGCCATTGAGTAGACTAATAAGGGTTCCGGAGCAAGCTGAAGATACACTGTATTTATTTGAATCTTCATATGTGAAAACATACCACTGGAGTGTCTTTTGTATTTTTTGTTTGTTTTACGACTAAAGTGCCCGGGATACTTCTCCATCTACCATAGTAAAAAAAAGTCTGTAACATGCTCATTCAATTTGTTCGCAGTTAGTCGCGGAAGGTAGTCATTGTAAATAGTTTTAGCATTAAAAGCTTATACTTATAAAACATAACGTAATTACGGTTGTTGTGTATCGCATGAAAACATGCTATTCGTGCGTGTGGCAGTCGTTTCACGGTGAAGTGGACGAAACATAACAAAAAAGCTTTCAAGTTCACCACGGCTTGAAATTGACCGTACAGCGTGTATATAATACGGTAGAATTAGGAAGAGGGTTTTGTTTTGCGAAATGTTCGAGCAGTGTAACCGTAAGTTTTACTCCACATGTGTACTGTGATAGGAAAATGATGCGCACGTCATAACGTGCTATGAAAGCGATATTTAAGGATAGAGATCGACATAAAAATTGCGAAAATTTGGAAAAGCACTGTCAACTGTGAGATGCTCTTTCAATTTGCTGCAATTATTGGTTTGTGCGTGTCTACTGCAATAACATGCAACCGAAATTGAGACAGACGACATCTGATGTATTTGTTCTTTTTTGCACGCTGCAACGGAAAACTGAAATAAACAGCAATAGAAATTGAATGAATCAAAGAACGATAAAGCTTCGCAAAATACTACATAGCTTATCCAAATATACTGTTAATTTTATGTACTGTTACTACTACACACTTCAAATATAATGCTTAGCCTTAGAATGCTTACTGAAATAAAAAAAATGATTTCAAACTTTCCAAATAATTCAATATCTGTGGATCAATAAGATGAATCCTAGCCTTTTTATGTGACTTTCTCGCGAATGAGTTGCGAATGAAACTTTAAAAAACTTTATGAAACACTTTTAAGACTCTTCGCTGCTTCATTCAATGTTCCTAATTTTTAACAATGTTTATTAGGGCTTCGAGCTGCAACCTCTTGCGCCTTTTTGGAACTCGTCTTTTTCTTTATATCGCTTCAAACAATTATTTCAAGCATACCACTCCTTTTAGCTTAACGGGCGTGTGAGGCGAATTAATCCCGATATTAAAAGCCTCTATAAACCCAAAAGCCAGCCAGCTTAACAAGCGTGTGCGTGAAAGTCTCCCGCTGGAATTGGATCCCAGATGATGAAACAAGATGCATACACCGGTCAATCTATACTGTATTCATCTTGTAACGAACTGTCATCGCGTACGTAGAAGCAAACACAGTTGGGAATCGTTTGCCAAGCAGAGAGATAGGCGATCGCCGCGCGCTGTTGCTGATGCCGTCTTGTGCATTCCAAATCTGTTTGTAGTGTGTTTTCGCAGGCACCTTGTACAATTTTCTTGCGGCAAGGTATCGAGAATCTCTTATTAATCAGTGTAGTCAGGATGTTCCGGTCGCTGTACATTCGAAAAATTCGTCGGAAACTTCATTCGCTGCATTAATTTCGTTCTGTGCTAATCCCCCACACTCGTCGTGATTGGTGGATCCGTTTTTCACCGTCACACGGAGTTCTCGTGCAAGGTTGCTTTGCCGACAGGGGTAATCAGTTGACGATTTTTCACATCGACGTCTCTGGCGAAGAGCGATTAGTGTAGCATTCGTCATTAAATAATGGGAGAAATACGTGACTGGCGGCCTTTTGTTTACGGGGGGATGGCATCGATAATGGCAGAATTCGGTAAGATGAAATGGGGTCATGAGTGCTGAGATCAGATTAAAGAAAACATCATTCAGTATCATTATGTAACAATTCCGTGCGTCACTACTGGAATAAAACAGACTTCTGTGGAGTTTTAATTTAGTCTCCATCCATTTTGCATTCAGGAACGTTCCCTATTGATACAACGAAAACTCGCTTGCAAATTCAAGGTCAAAAGATTGATCGATCACACACTGAGCTGCGATACCGCGGGATGACGGATGCGTTCGTGAAAATTTCCCGCCAAGAAGGTGTGAAGGCACTGTACTCGGGGTAATTGACTATATTAGTACTTTTTTGTAACTCTTCTGAAATTTATGATTTTGACTTTACAGCATACGGCCCGCGGTACTTCGGCAAGCGACATATGGTACCATCAAGTTCGGAACGTATTACACTTTGAAAAAGATGGCCACGGAAAGAGGGCTGCTGCACGATAAGGCGGGAAATGAGAGTGTATGGTGCAATGCGGCCTGCGCCACGCTGGCCGGAGCCATATCGAGCGCTATTGCTAATCCTACCGACGTACTAAAAGTGCGCATGCAGGTGCACGGCAAGGGCACGAGCGATGTCGGACTGATACGATGCTTTCGAGAAATCTACGTTCACGAAGGCATTCGAGGGCTTTGGCGGGGAGTCGGACCGACGGCACAGCGCGCCGCGGTGATAGCGGCCGTCGAACTTCCGGTGTACGATTTTTGTAAGCTGCATCTAATGGAAACGTTCGGCGATCAGGTAGCCAACCATTTCATGTGAGTTACAATTATGGAAAGCACAACACGGAAAGCATGAAAGGAACTCATTTAAAACGTATCTGCCCATTACAGCTCTAGTTTTATAGCTAGCTTAGGAAGTGCGATTGCTTCAACTCCAATCGATGTGATAAGAGTAAGTTGTAATGATGTGCTGTATCGCCGCAGGACAAATTAACATACATTCCTGGCACGTCTTATTTTTTAGACCCGGTTGATGAACCAACGCCATGTCCACCAGCTGCAACATAGCATTTCTCCTGCGACCACCGGCACCGGTCCTTCGGCCCGGGTCCTTTACACAGGAAGCATGGACTGCGCCGTGCAAACCGTTCGGAACGAAGGCTTCCGAGCCTTGTACAAAGGTTTCATCCCTACCTGGGTGCGCATGGGGCCATGGAACATCATTTTCTTCATAACCTACGAACAGCTAAAGCAGTTCTATTAGATAGGCGATAAAAGGTCGTCCAGTTTGAGGCTGTTTCTTACCCACCCCAGATAATGCCTCATCTCGCTTCTAAACCAAAGTTTGAATTAAATTGAATGTCCGAATCCTAAAACAATCGAAAGAACAACGG
Organism: Anopheles plumbeus; assembly: GCA_034621735.1. NCBI lineage: Eukaryota > Metazoa > Arthropoda > Insecta > Diptera > Culicidae > Anopheles > Anopheles plumbeus. Next base: position 20,913,313 of record JAOEFI010000007.1, on the reverse strand, counting down.
ACAGAGAAGCATTTACGGTGCATTTGTATGAAAGCGAACCTTGTGCATAGGAAACAATAATCAAGGACATGAAATAAAAAAACAAGTAACGCAAAAATCCTCTCCTTGTGCTTATTAGTATCAACCATAAAGGTAGTGAAACTATTTTTTCTCATCGTATTTCATTCGTATTTGCGAAATATTTCACATTAAAATTACATTACATGTTCATGTTCTATACGATTTTACACAACAATTACATGCTCTATACGACGAAGATGAAGATTCCTGGAAATATATATTCCTAAAGCCCGGTTCATCGGTTTCTCCCAAACAACTCCCCATCTCACTTTGGCCATAGTTGCCGTCCTAACCCACAAAATATTGTATATCCTTCAAGTCGGCCGTCACTTAATCCAGCCAAAGCATCTGTTGCTCGTCTTTACATCTTTCAAACGCCATATTTCTGAGCCTAATTTGTTTGACAAAACGGGCAAAATTTGAGCGTTTTCAAAAGAATGTGCGAAATATTAACGAATTAAAAAAAACACATCTTTTATGTGTGATTGGCAAATATTTATTTACTTTTAGTTGCTTCATCTGAATATCATATTATCTTAACTAACACATCTTACAAATAAAATGTCCGGTAAGCACGGAAGCACACCGAACCAATATTAAATTGGCATGGCCTCGGTCTGTGCTCGGCTATTAAGAATGACAAAACTAGGTTGAAAAGTAATGTGGCTTTTCCTTAGCTTATGTCCTTCGCTTTATTATGTTTCTTATAGTCCTTGTGGGCTTGTCGGCACTTTCAACTCTATCAATGCATGTCTTACACAACATAAAACATGTAATTTATAACTTAGTCAAGCACAGTAAAATCCTATTTTCTACTACAATAGGGGATAAGAGTCCTTTTCGAAGAAGTTTCGGCTTTCTATCGCCTTTGGGCAATTTTTGGTTCGCCTTCCCCGACATGCAACCTGCTATCCATTTTTTGGATTTTCAATGAAACGTAATTCATCTCTACACTTATCTTACGTACGATATTTGAAAATTTGATTTATTATTTAGAACCGCAAATGAATTCTTTAATAAATGTAATAGAAAAATATATTATGAAGAAAAAAAAAGTTGAAAAAACAAGACCTGTTGCTAATTTTCTTTCGCTCATACTTGAAGCTTGTTTGAACCCGTTCTACCGATTCGTTTAATCGCCGTACAGAAAAGCCTCCGTTCCATTCGCTTTATCATGGTTCTTTCCAACCCACTCGGTATATTGTATCTTTGATGGTAGCTGCGACACGGCAGTAGAAATCACGAAAAAGTACTTTCAAATAGTTTTAGTATCGCGTTAGTCCCTGTCTATTACAAAATAGGGTTTAATTTCCGTTTACTTTTCAAAGCACATCCTATACCAAATGTTTCGGTGTAACGGTAATGGGAATCGTTCAATACTAAAATTTATCATCGTAAAGAAACTGATTTAGTGTATGGTTATATCTTCTGAGATTGGGAATGCCAACCCTATATGATTAGATGTCAGCTTACCGGAGTTATAGCAGCAATAACCGTGTATATTCTTCAAGGGATTGTGCATGGCTTACTTATCTTGATTTTCACGTTCTCTTCGACACGCGTTTGTGTCATGGTATCAATGTTGTTGATATTTCTCGAATCGGGTTTAAATCCTGTGTAGCAATTGATCACGTAACATAATGTGGATATTAGTAGGATGCCCGAAATCTCCATCTCTTTCCCGTATTTTTATTGATAGTGTGCAGTAGACGAAGCTGGGCCTTTCAGTGGTCGAGACTTCCTGCCAGACGGGTTGTACGGATGTGGGTGAACGCTAAAAATAGGGCGATTATATCAGATAAAATTCGAAATATATTAGTAGCTGCAAGAGAACGTAATTGTTCAATGTTATGCCAACATTGTGCTAACTGACAAGAATATTGCTTTCTATCGGTTTTTAAAAAAAGTGCCTCTAGTTTTTTGTTTTATTGGGCATCGCCACGTCGATGATCCACGGAAGGTGCATAAAAGTTTATCTTCAGAAGGCTTGAACATTGAACTAGGTGCAATAGACAAGTTGATTAGTTCGCAGAGCAAGCGAAAGTTAAATGGAGGTTGACTGATGTTTGAAATCCTTCTTCTAGTACCTTGTTGTAACTTGGTGATTCGTGCCACTTATTGGCGATGACATGTTCAACGGAGACGAAGCCGATGAACGGATGGATCGTCGGGGCGTGATAGCGGAACTGTTGCCATAGCCAGAACTAGCCTGACCAACAACTGCCACACTGTTTCTATTATGGCTGCGCCCTACAGTCATCGATGAATGCTGCTGCTGCTGCGATTGCGACTCTGATTTGTGTTTGGGACTGGTCTTTTCGCTGCATGCACTGCATGTGGGGGTGTCGCTGGGATTTCCACATTTGTCACAACCGTTATCCGGTACTTCAGTAATTGAAAGAATTCGCTGCGATTGGCTGGGGGTTGGACAAAAACCAACGCGTTACACGCGTATCGTGAACACATATGATGCGATTTAGAGCAGTATGATACTTTTTACAAGGCATTCTTGGATTCTATTTATACTGTTGCAAATCGAAAAACTGGTGTGCATTTGTCAATTCCCCCCAGCAAGCTATCGAAATATTGTAATTTTTCATAAAAATACTACAAGGTACATTTAGGTTCAGTATTTAAACAGAACCTTTGATAATGTGTTGAAAACATTCAAAATGGAACTAATGGTACCAACCAGTATTCTGTTTCGCTACTTTATCGATAAGGTGATTAAATAAATTTAAATAATTATACAAGAATTACATCCTTATACTTACGTTGGTTGATTTGAAGGAAGCGCCAACTGCTCTGCACGACGACCACCGGACAAGCTCAATGAACTACGAGCCTTAGTTTGAAACTCGCGATCGAAGTCTTCCGCTTCCTCGTCGTCCAGATTGATGTAATCCTGACGTTCCTCCTGCGCACCAGTGGAAAAGTTTTGCTCGCGCTCAATAATGTGTGCTCGCTCTCCAATATGATGTCCGATTGCCATCTTTTTTGTTCCAGTACGGCTGTCCTGTACCGTTTTACGCGTTTCCTTTATGCCGCCTGGCCCAGTTCGTGTGCTCGAAGTTGCCTGATAGACCTGCGGCCCGTTAGGTCCGGAAGTCATAGAAATTACACTGCTACTACTGAACGATGCGCCATTGGGAGGACCCACGGTCATTAAACGATTCATAGTCGGGGGAGCAAACATAGCTGCTGGCATCAGAGTGTTATGTCGCATTCCGAACATTGGAACAGCAGTAATACTATCCATTGCACCCCCCATCATTCCAAATGGGTCCGAGAATATTGAATTCAGCATATTGTTCATCTGGCGCATCGAACGCATGTGATGACTGGTAAACAAGGCAGAATATGAAATAAATTTACATTCGATCGTGGTGTACACCGAAGAAGCTCCCCAACAACGCTATATCTATATTATTCTGCAAAGCCATCTTCCCTAGTTCATTGTGATGGCGAACAACAAAAGTTGATACTCACCCAAAAATTGGATCCTCCTCCAAATCGTTCAACATTCCGAAAAGAGACATTTTGTGCAGCGATAAATGAGATACGGGTAGCAATGAACTACAATTACTTTCAGATTTTATCAAACGTAAATCTTCACGCCAGGTTGTCTACGTCGCTTTTCTTCACTTTTGGCGAATTGACACAAGATTGTCGAATGAAAATACAGAACGACGGCGGCTTGAAAACAGCAGTAGCAGCCGCCGAGCGAAATGCTGAAGCGGAGTGAGACAATGCAACGGCGGCTAAAGACGATTCGACCAAGAGGTTTAGCCGCCTGATTAGGGCTGTGATTCCTTGACGAAACGCATCGTATTCTAGGCCAAATTTCTTTATTAGTAGTAATTTTCTCATCACAAAATCATCACATGCAAACTTATTACAATGTTCTATAGAATTGCTATGAAAACTAGACACTAGCGTCTGTTCACATTATTTTTCTGGTAGTTTCACATTTGCAAATTTTGATCAAACATATTGAGAAGCTCCTGATTGGCATCAATGGTTCCTTCGTCCAGTACTACGAAATCCTCCTTTTCTAGCTTAATTTTTTTCATCAGTTTCACTAAGTTACTTTCCTTTGCAAGATTCTCCGCATCAGATTTGAACAATTTGCCGTTAATCTCTTCAACTGATTCTTTTTGTTGTTCCCCAGTAGATTGATTAGATTCATCGCGATTGGCTCCGTCCACTATTACTATCTCGTTCAAAGCACCATGCAAAGAGGAGGACTGGGGCGTCTCTTCGAGCTTCCTTGGAACATCATCCGGATTTGTTGGGTCATGCTGAATGTTTAATTGCTGAACGAGAGTATCAATTTCGTGTCCTGCGGTTATCATATGCTTACTTGAACTACTAGGGGAATTGCTAGATTCATTGCTAGCCTTCAGAGCAGTAAGGTTCGCCGTTTTGGCATATATGTTTTCTCCAATGTTGGTAATGTAATAGTTATAAAATATATTGTTTCTTGGGTCCGGCTCAAACTCTCCGTTGGATTTCTGGAGTCCCATGCGAATGAGAATAGAAATTTTGGTATTACTCGGCTTCAACCATTTGTACACTTTACGATGTGCAATGATCTGTTCATCTTCGCATAAAGGTTCCCACAGTTCAATGAGGGTTTTTTTGACATTGTCGATAAGAATTTGCTTACGCATCTCAGGAATCAATCGTCCAATGCCGTCCAAATGGCGAAACGTAAGATCCAACAGTACTTGTGCGTTTTTGTTGGTGAGAAACATTTGCCATTTGAAAATCATCACCATGAGGTCCCATAGTTTATCCATGGAGCTTACATCCAGGCGCATAAGCGAGCAGCATGCGATGTCCGTCAGCAGGATCCGTGTTTGCTGAACCGTTAATGTACTATGTTGATATGCAGTTGAAATGTAGTGAAGAAATTTTGGATCCAACAACACTTCAGTGATTTCACGGAGGACTACAAAATATTTAAAGAAATAGACGCATTCGCATACATTAGAGAAATAGAACAAGTGAAGAACAAGCATAAAAAAATGTATTTGGAAAACAGAACAACAGCTGCTTCCAAATTTATGCGAAGAACACAATTTCAGCGACTAAACACACGACTTTTTGACAGTTCGCTGAAGGTGCTGCTGTAAGCATAAAAAACCAAGCACAAACGACCAAAACATTTCAACGCATAGATCATTGGTTCATCCTACAGCTAGCAGTAAATATTATTAATCTGCAGTCGATTTGCAGCATTTCATGATAACTTGTAAATCAATTTGCTCCTAAACTTTTCTTCCTTCGGCAGGAACCGCTAACCATGTCCGGACTCGAGTCGTATGTCAACAATACGGTGTCAATTATTACCGCAGACGGACGCAACTTTGTCGGTACCCTAAAGGGCTTTGACCAGACGGTCAATATCATCTTGGACGAATCACATGAGCGAGTTTATTCCATGAACGCTGGCATTGAGCAAGTTGTTCTTGGATTGCATATCATTCGTGGTGATAACGTTGCTATCATCGGTCAGCTAGACGAAAGCATAGACAGCAAATTGGACTTTACCACCATACGCGGCATGCCCCTAGAACCGGTAGTGCACTGACCAGATGGAATCGAAATTACAGCTTGTATGCTAAGCGGAATCAATCCCTGCTTCAACCAAACTCATAGATTGTTAGGGTTGTATGAAAATAGCCGGGAAGTAGGTAAAAAGGATAAGTATTCTTAAGATGATAGCAAACTAATGATACGACACTTAAATTTCCAACGAAGAAACGTATTGCACTCATTAAACAAAATATGAAAAAAGTCAAGCGTCGTGATGTTTTGAGTTCCTTGAAGAGTGAAATAAAAAAACAAAGGATAAAACATTAGAATCGTTTTTCCTTGTTCACGCAATCCGGTAAATACGAGCTATTCCTCTCCGTACCTTCCGGATGTTAGAAACCAGGCCGGGAAAAAATAGGGCCTGCCAATCAATCCGTAGTATGGCGGAATGCTAATAGAGAAAATACAGCTAGTGTTCCCCTTACCCTGTGCAGATTTATCCAGCGGTATAGATTGCGCTTTAAGACGTTGATCAATAACATATAACATTTCACACCCCAAGTTTAGGATGATCAAAATGTTCGTCACAGTCATCTCGCCTTTGATGAAACGCAGGAAAATCCGTTGGAGATCAAAACCTTCAGCGAAAACTGGACGTTTGCACAATTTTTTGCCCTAAATTAAACTGTATAGGTAGCAAGGGTCAGCAAAGTACTGAACACTTTTAGCACCGTTAGGTGTAACTAGGTAAATCTTTGATATGCTACTTCGTCGCTTCGAATCGGTTGCTGCATTTTTTGTTTGTTGACAACCGAAACTCCATGGTGACGACGGTAGTCCTCGTTAACATGCTCCGAATGGTATGTAGAAAAAGTAGGCTTAAACCAAACGAACAAATTGCGAAACAAGTGCAGACGAATCCCGGTCTTTTTATTTGTTGTATTCAGGTAGATATTGAGTAGCTCTCACGAAATACAAGATATTCAACCTGCAGTACGGTGTTTCATGTGCATTTATTTATCAGCACAGCGGAACATTCAAACCCGACTATCAGAAACTGACGTTTCGCGCCGTTGCCAGGGGGTTTGGCAACGCATAAACTTACTGTCATACGATCTTTGGTCCTAAAACTTGATCGATCATGTATTCCGTATATGGATAAATATCTGAAAATACTCCTGTGCAGTATTACTTATTACTCCTACACTGAACAAAAAATTTTTTAACAGTGCATTTTAAAATATTGCTGAGAAATACAATACCGTTTAAAATGTGTGATTCACTCGAGGAAGCATTTGGTTCATGGGAACTGTTCGAGGAAATGTGGGAAAAGTTTGCAGCAACTAATTCTGAGAGTCCAACGAACATAAAGTTTGGTAAAAGTGATAATGCAGTTTTCAACTTTGTAGAACATGAAATGAGAAGCATGCTTAAGGAGTCTAGCTATCATGACCGACTTAAATTGAGCAAAGATGTTAAGGACAACGCCAAAGCGACCGACGCCCGTGCCGTGGGAAATGAGTTGTTCCATCCGAAGGTGAAAAGATACATCGAGGCGATCAAGCGATACAATGAAAGCATACTGTTAGCCGAACAAGGATCCGAAGCAAGGGCGTTAGCATATGCCAACCGGGCAGCAATCTGCTATAAGCTTCATCGATATAATGAATGTCTCGAAAATATACGTTTAGCGCGCGAGTCAAACTATCCTGCACGATTGGCAGATAAACTGAACGAACGGGAAAAAGCAGCTATGGAGGTCTTGAAAAAAGATGTTAACAACAACAAGCAGTTAAAAGAAATAGAATCCATAAAGACTGAAAATTATCGTCCCATCCAAGAATTATCGCTGAGCTATGATGCAAACGAATTAGTGCCACAAGCGGTTAATTGTTTAGAGTTACGGGACAATAAGGCGTTTGGTCGTTTTGTAGCAACTACAAGAAGTCTGAAGGCTGGCGATGTAGTTATAATCGAAAAGCCATTTTGCACACTTCTCCCCGATGTGTATCGCCACATGCGGTGTGACTTCTGCCTCCAAGAACGATTATTTACTCTCATTCCGTGTGAAAGCTGCACCGTGGCCATGTACTGTTCCAATGGATGCATGGAAGAAGCGTATCAGCGTTATCATCGATACGAGTGTCCAGTGGTACGCGACATGTGGCGTATTTTCACTAAAATTCCCGTTATGGCCATGCGTACAGTAACCGTTGCGATAGCCTCATTCGACCATGATTTATATTCTATGAAGCAACATCTCGAAGGAATGGATGAATCAATAGTAAACGGATTTGCAATGGATTGGACGAAGGCATCGCCAAAAGACATTTACAATACAGTGCATGCACTGATTACAAATCAAGACCAGCGCAGCAGTAAAGATCTTGCGCACCGTGCTTTTTTCTCCCTCATCATATATGAATTGTTGGTGGAGCGAACCGAATTGGGTTCGATATGTGGAAGTAATCCGGATATATCGTGGCTGCTACTGAATCTTTTGCTGCGACACGTGCAAACTACCCCGGCCAATATGCACTCACTATACTATATGGACTATCAACCCAGTGAGAAGTCGTTTGAATTAATGAATTACGCGTCGGCTTGCTTTCCTTTGCTTAGTATGATAAACCATTCTTGTGCGCCAAATTTGACTCGAGTGACATTGCGGGACGGACGTTGTGCCGTCGTTATTTCTCGTCCAATTCCCAAAGGTGGACAGCTGTACGATAGCTACGGGTAAGCAACATTGAGGGAAAACAGTTCACTTCCGTGTTATGCTATATTATGATCGCGTTATATTTTGAGTTTTGTTAAATTTTCTGTTTATTTTCCTATAATTTCATCCCTACAGACAACATCACTGTTTGCAACCTGTCGTCCACAGACGCTCCAAACTGCTCCCACAGTATAAGTTCCTCTGCGAATGTGAGGCGTGTGAAAATAATTATCCGCTGTTCAACGAACTGCCCAGCATCGATACTTCACGGTATGGCCTGGTAGACACGGCCGATATTCACGCAAAACTAGTCCTTCATCAACCGCAGGCAGCTGCCGAACTAATGCCAAAGCTTTGTCGGTATTTAAACGATATCGGATATCAATATCCTAGATACGAAGTAAGCTCATGCCAAGAACTGTTTTTGCGTTGTTTTCATATATTACACATGGAAACGTCTGATACTATGCAATTTTGGAAATACTGTAATCCCTAATGCTATAGCATTACTCAAATGATAGGTTAGTAGATATTCAGCGATTGCGAGTGGCACGACTGATCATGTGGCAACCCATCGATAGATGTTTTATCCTTATGATACTATTATTATCCGATTTGATCAGAACTTTTGGCAATCAATCACTGACATATGGCTGAAACGTACTTTATCTAAAACATATATACTTGGAAATGTTCTGGATGATATTTCTAGAATATTTGTTTCAGAAAGTTCATAGATTCGCAATTGTTGGTATGACTGATTTGATCAGTTTCAAGTGTTATGTGTTAATTAGTGTTATGTTATTATTTTGGAGATTTACCATGTTATGATCCGGTATGAGATATCTCAATAAAATAAAGCAGCAGTGGATAACAAATTCATACAATATTTAGGATTACATGATGCGAAGAAAATATAATAACACGATTGGTTAAATATTCATACAAAGAAAACAGAAGTTATTCTTCTTTGCAAGCGTCCGATTATTTATCTAAAAAATATTGTTGGATTCACCATCGCTTTATAATTGGATTTTAAAAGGGTGAGTCTTCTTATTATGATTTTATATATGTTTGACAAGCATATATACATTTTCATTACTGGTACTTGAAGAAAGAATACGTCGTTAAGAAGTATTTTTGAATTGCACGGTACCTTTCTATTCGATCGAAACCCATGCTGTATGGACCTTCAGAAAAATATAAGCCCTTTGCTCAACACGCTCTAAAATTGGCGCACTATGCCGGCAGAGCAAATGACGAATATTATGAAGGAGACGACGTTTTCGAACGAGGAAAGACGAAGTAAGCCACGCTATTCTGGTGTACTGGTTCCGTGCATATGGTAGTGGGGGTTGGTTGATGAAGGTTCTGAAGTAGAGCAAACTCATCACTGCGTGAGCGGTTGGCATCGAAGAAAGGGTTTAAATTATTGATAACGGTTGTCTGTTTCTGAACGAAAGTAAGGGTCGAACCGTTGACCAACGTTGTCAAAGAACTAACGGTGCTCGCTAGTTCAGAAATAGATATTCTGTTCAAGATACCAATGGCCACTTTTTTGATACGAGCCCACACCAGATCCAGCTTCAGAAAGTCACAACGTCGTTCTCTTCGTAACATTTCAGAACATATTCAAACATGAACCATTAATATAAAATTTGTTATTATTTGTTGATGGACGACAATTAATAGTATTGAGGACATGGTTCAGAACGGAACGTTACATATTCGGGCTTTTTCTAATTTGTATCCTATCAAGCTGTCTCTTCCTGTTAACAGAGCGTGTTACAACACGATCAATATTGTAATCGATGTACAATGAATACGTCGCTGAAATTGTTGGAAAAATACAACCGGAAAACAACGGTAAAAAATAGAGTAAGTTTCAACAGTTATATATTTTAGATTGTTTTAAATTACATCACTAGACCATACACCGATGATCCAAAGCAGGGATCCAATAGGGCTATTTAAAATTGGAAAATGTACTTTTTCCCAACGAACCCTTGTATGTTTAATGCGTTTGTTACTGCCATCGTATAGTCTTCGAAAGGAATAATGTCATGTGCAGGGCCTTTCAGTGCTCCACGGTCTATCAGGCCAAATAATTCGTTGAACATTTCGGTACGTTGTGGATTGTTGGCGTTTTGCTTCGTCCATCGAGTCATCCAGAACCCGACGAAACGTAAATCTCTAAATATAAGCGAAGCGGTAGGAACGGTCACTGGTTCTCGAGACATTCCACCGTACGTTACCATCACACCAGCCTGATCCAAATGGCGGGACATTTCCAGTGCGTTTTTCCCTCCGACGCAGTTAAGAGCAAGTTTTGGTTTACGGAAAATGCCGTCTTTGAAAAGTTTTGTTGTGCGGAGCTCCTCTTCCGTCAGAATTTCGGCAGCGCCGAGGCCTTTAAGATAGTCTTTCAGCTGGGCGAACTCAGGACGATCCCGCACGACGCCAACACAATCAATTTTCCATGCCCGGCACAGCTGAATAATGGCCTGACCACATGCTGAATTCGCCCCGTTCTGGATAACCGTATCCCCAGGTTGGAGTGAAACAAAATCCTTCAGCATTCGATAGCCGGTACAGGGATTCACAGTAATAGTCGCCGCTTCCGCTACACCGATGTTAGCAGGAACTTTCATTAACTGCCCGACGCCGTAAATAGCATGAGAACGCCAAGTGCCCAGGCCACTCGCAAAGGGAACGACGCGATCTCCAATTTTTAGGTTGCTGTTTCCACTAGCACTCTCTCCGATGGCTAGCACTTCACCAACACACTCATTACCACCGACAGCGGGAAAGCTAGGTTTCACCGGGTACTTTCCTGAGGACGGGTAAAATCAATCCATGAGCTGTCCTTTTTTAGGGAGCTATATCACATACCTTGAATAGTATTTATGTCTGCCGGGTTGATCGGAGCACCGAGCGTCTTTATTAGTACCTCTCCAGGTTTCGGTTTCGGAATGTGTTCCTCTTGCATCTGCAACACTTTAGCCGGCTCGCCAAATTCCCCGTATCGCAGCACTTTCATCATAGCGCTCATTTTGCGCGAGGTAAGTAAATAACTTTGCCATGATGTTGTCGGTCGCATTTGTTTAACAAAAGAATACATTTTTGTGCATTAAAATATGTCCGTGCTAGATGCCGGAGTTCCTTTTATTATTGTTTGATGAATGTCAAGTTCTATTTTGATGGCAGCACTAGATGTATCAACACATTCGGTTTGTCATCATCGAACAGGTTGCCATGTCTGTAATGACCGTGGTTCGGCAAAATATGTACGGATAGGACAATTTAAACATACCTCGAAATACGCAACAATCATCTCTGCAATGCGAATTTTATTCGATCTATTAGTATCGCAAAATAAAAGACTTTTAAAGGAAAGCTGTGAAATGGCCTACGGCAAAAGGGAAATACTTCTTCGAAGCTTCTTTTCTACCGTGGTAAATGCATCTGGTATCAATTGTACCGTTTCCAGGAGCAATTTCCACTTTGTCCACTTATTCATTGGTGAACTTCGGAGCGCGCTTCTCTACGAATGCCGACATACCCTCCAGACGGTCCTTGGTGGAAAAAGTGGCATGGAAGTGACGACGCTCGAATCGCAATCCTTCATTCAGCGTCATCTCATAGGATGAATTGACCGCTTCCTTGCACAGTCGCACGATCAGCGGAGAAAAGGTGGAAATTTTCTCGCCCAGCTTCACCGCCTCTTCGACTAACTTATCCGCCGGAAAGACCTTACTGACGAGACCGGATCGCTCCGCTTCCTCAGCTGTAATCATGTTTCCGGTGAGGCACATTTCCATGGCCTTCGACTTGCCCATCACCCGAGTAGTTCGTTGGCTCCCACCGGCACCGGGAATCGTGCCGAGGGCAATCTCCGGCTGGCCAAAGCGTGCCTTATCTCCAGCGTAGATAATATCGCACATCAAGGCTAGCTCGCATCCGCCTCCGAGTGCATAGCCATTCACGGCAGCAATGATGGGCTTCTGCGACTTGGCCACACGGGTCCAGTTGGACAGAAAGTCGGTATTAATGCACTTTGCGTACGTATTTGGTTGCATCTCCTTGATGTCGGCGCCGGCAGCAAACGCCTTTTCGCTTCCTGTGATGACGATCGCTCCGATCGAATCGTCCGCCTCGTATCGGTCCAGGGCATCGCCGATTTCCTCCACGAGCCCATTGCACAGCGCGTTCAGTGCCTTCGGGCGATTCAGCGTGATAAGGGCGACATTTTTCTTCTCGCCCATCAGTTCAGCTTTGATAAATTCATACGACTTGGAAGCTGTAGGTCACCATAAAACACATAGAACATCTGTCAATCAGCCGGTAAAAACCATGGGTTTCTTAAATTTTAATGACCTTCAGTTACGCAACGACGTAGGTCTACTTGGCGGTTAGTCCCAGTCAATTAGAAAACCATTTACTTACCACTGCTGTAGAATCTTAGCAGATTGGGCTGCTGCTGGTTAACGGTAGCATTGCGCACCAGCTGTCTCCCAATGCGCGAAGCAAGCAGTCGTCCAATGTTTGCCATGTTTCAATGTGAAATAATTACATACGTATGAGCTGCTCAGAAGGAACCTAGCAAGATCGCAACCGAATCAACATGTACGCAATCGGTGCGCTGTATTCATACACCACTACATACAATGCTTTGCCCGATTTAAACCGGCTCAAAACCAACACAATCGCTGGTACACGTAGCAACAGATGCTCCAACAAGACCATAGATTTGGCTACCGCTCCCCCAAAAAGCACATGGGTTCAACAGTTCCTAAAGCACTAATTTAAAACCCAAAATAAATGTCAAAAAAGCTGTGAAGCTCAGCTCCCTTGAGGTCCTGTCAATTTCATGGTTATGGATGATTCTGGAAACTGAAGATCGGGAAGAACACTTATTCGATATAATTTAACCGAACTTGCATGATTTTTGATTTTTGATTTTGGGCAATCACTCTGAGGTAGCAGGAACAACAAAATGCCAGGTCTATCGTTCATACACAATTCAGCTTTAAGCTTTATTTACTGTAAGGAATTCGGTACAGCGACTTCTAGCGTATTATTATAACTGTTGTACGCAGGTTAGGCGGATATATTTCTGATTTAAATAGGTGATGGTTGCGTTAAAAATCTATTACAATTCATCCCCATACTGCAGCTCCTGCATGTTTCTATTATCATATGTATTTTTGCCTGAAAAACTACTGGTTCACAACATGCATTGCAGCACATCATTTTATAAATTTAGTACGTGGAAATATGTGTTAACCAAAACCACAGGAAAAACGATTAGCACCTTTTATAGAACTGTTTTATAAAACCAAAAAAATTTGCACTTCGTTATGCTAAAATGATTATTCAAAGTAATGCCTTCACCTGATCTGATCTTCTACGAAGACGTGTGTTCAGCACAGAATGCAAATAGTAGCAAAAAATTGTGGTGTTGCCTATTCTACATTTGCTCTAGTGTCCTTTCAAAAAATAGCTAGCGCTTTGTGTGGGCCGAAAACAAATGCTTCCATCCCACCGACCGATTCAACCATAATATTCGTGGATCACTTCCGCGGCTGTTGAATATGGTTTACCGGCTTGGTGTGTATGGCTGCTGGAGGTTTCTGTGCATGAGCTACCTGGGAAGCCTCAACGGAATGATCCGAATGCTTTGCGCTCGGTGCCGCCTGAGCTACTTCGCCAGTGTTCACATTCGGTGGCGGATTCTGCGGACAGTTCCGGAAATTAAAATGATGATTCATAATGACGGTAACCGTGAAGCTCCAAAACCTGGCGCCAATGCACTTACTGAAAGCCCGATAACCTCGACCGGATCCTTGGCCGGTCTTTCAGTAGCCGGTGTTTTATGTTGCACAATACGCATTCCGCCAGCCTTCACTAGAATTAATTTAAAGGAACAAATTGATACTCAGATAACATAAACGAACTTCTGCTCATTTTTGGGTTTTCCAATGAAAGTTACCTGCTGGAGGATGTCCAGCGACCAGCCCTTTGTCATCATCGGCCATCTTTCAGTTTCCCTAAGCTGTTGCTACGTGTGCTCTTCAATCCTATTATACGTTTGTACTGAGTTTGTTTGTTCAAGATTTCTAATGCACCTTTTCTCACACAATTTCCAACACTACACAAAATGCTTATCGCTTATCGCAGTACTAAATAAAACGACTACGAACACGAAAAGAAAACACTTTCTAATGGTACTAATATACCCTCTGACAAAAGTGATCGCTTCACGAATGCAGAAAACAGGAGCGCGGCTCGAATCAAAATAAATAAAACGCCTTTTGCTGCGTAGCGTTCTCTTTGTGGCTTTGTATCTCCTTCTCTCTTACCAGACTCCATCAATAACTGGAGAGGGAGCGTCAGCTTCAACGAGACGTACATACTAGTTTCAGACAATGTGCAAACGAGATTGATTTTGCTATAATTTCATAGCTAGAAAGCCATGTTTATCTGCTACGCACCGTCAAATACGTTATGCTTCTATATTTTTATTTCGGTTTGTTTAAAAGATTACAAACAACGAATCCTGTCATATAAGAGTATTTTGGTTTCACAATTAAACCCCGTTCTAGTATTAAGTTGAATCGTATTCGAAGTTATCGCATGGGATGTTTAAACATTGTTCTACCGCGTAGAATGTTGTTTTCTTTTTCTCCTGCTTTCGTGGCGATGTGTGAGGATTGAATACGCGTGTGCTCCTGTGTGCGAATAGTACTAAAATTAAGATAAGAAATCTATTTTTTGCCTTTGTGATGTTTGAATCAAATCCACATTTAAGGATGGGCAGCTTGAACTGGTATATTGTGTGCTTTATTCTGGTATGTTACACAGTATTTATGAATCATAAGTAATATGCAAAACAAAACGTAATACCCACCTGGAATGAAATGTTTCAGCTTTCTTCTCAATTTAGCACAAACGTTTGACAACATTCTGCTGGCGAAACTTCGATAGGTCATAACGTAAACAAAGTACACGTGCTTCAGCGCGCTCGGTTGGAATCCAAAGTGCCCATACATCGACACAAAACAAAAAATCTTACCTGCTTTTGTTTGGAAAAGAAAATGGAGGAGACAACTAAACTCAAAGATACTACCAATGGCGATCAAGCGACTTTCATCAGCGTGTCACATCAAGAATCACGTATCACGAACAGTGGAAGCGGCGTTATTCAAGACAAAAATGGTGAAGTAGATTTGGCGAGTGATTCTCTAATCGCAAACGAGCGAAAGCACTCTGCTAAACAGGCCTCCGATTCAAACATAGCCAACACTCATGCTCCAGCGGGTCTTTTTGAAGAAAACGTAGCTGATCTTGGTCCAAAGCAAGGTGAAACGGTTTCACCAAGTATAATGCCCTTGGCAAACCCAACTGGAAGCGTATCTTCATACGACACGACAAAAACAACTATCGAGGCTGCGGAAGAGATTGGAAGTTCTACTTCAGAATTCGAGAAAGTTTTATCGCCGCTACCGCTGAAATCTAGCAGTGAAGAGCAATCCACAGTGGATTCCCATCATGAATCCTCCGTAGATTCACCCGGTGATGCACCATTGATTCCCAGAAGTGACGAGCAATTCAAAATATATTCTCCGAAGAAAAACTCCGCAAAGGTTCATGTTGATGCAAGTAATTCAATGGAAGTAGAACCTACAGTAGCTTCCTTCGTAATCCCTCGTTCTCCAAATATAGTCAACACTCATGCTCCAGCGGGTCTCTTCGAAGAAAACGTAGCTGATCTTCCTCGAAAGCAAGGAGAAACGGTTTCACCAAGTGTAATGCCCTTTGCAAACCAAACTGGAAGCGTCTCTTCATTCGACACGAAAACGACAACTATCGAGGCTGCGGAAGAGATTGGAAGTTCTACTTCAGAATTCGAGAAAATTATATCACCGCTACCGATGAAATCTAGCAGTGAAGAGCAATCCAAAATGGATTCCCCCACTAAATCCTCGGTGGATTCACGCGTTGATGCACCATTGATTTCCAGAAGTGGAGAGCACTTCAAAATGGATTCTCCCAATAAAAACTCCGCAGATGTTCCCGTTGCTGCAAGTAATTCAATGGAAGTAGAAGAACCTGCAGTAGCATCCTTCGTAACCCCTCGTTCCATTCAAGACCAAATCGCAGATCAACAGCTGCTTGAATCGGAAGCAGTTAAAAAAATCAATAATAGCTCATTGTCGCTGCTGTGTCAGTATTCGGGAAGTTCTGATTCAGAATCAGAAGATAATGATGCATCCGAAACCACGGAGGGCAAAAAACGAAACGTTTCATCGCCGTCTTCTTCGGATGAAGGGGGCGAACAGCCTGTAGGGGTGACGGGTGAAGAGTTCCCCAGAAATTATCGCGAATGCGACGATCCAATATTGGTTAGTGACGCTGAAACTATGGATACGAAGTGAGTATAAGTAAGACGTGTCCTGAGAAAATAAATTACAACTATGTTCCTTTTATTTTCAGCGCCATTTCATCGGAAGACGAAGATGAAGACCATCAGAGTCAAACTCCAATTCGGTCGAAAGGGGAAATTTTGGTGGATGAGCTGCCTCACATCGAAGAATTAACGATTACCGTCCCGGCGACGGAATGTAAACCTATAGGTCTTATTGATTCGATTGTGGCGCAGATCGTGCTTGTGCAGTCCGTTTCTGGAGTAGAGTTGCTCAATCTTGAAACCGTTCTTTTCTTGGAGCGAGGCAAACGGCCATTAGGAAAAATCTTTGACGTTATCGGTCAGGTGAATTGCCCGATCTATTGCGTATTGTTCAACACGCATCAGGAGATTTTAGTGAAAAATATCACCGTTGGCATGGAAGTATTCTGTGCTCCACGAACGGAACACACTTCATTCATTATTCTTTCGGAACTGATGCGTTTCAAGGGATCGGACGCTAGCTGGATGAACGACAACGAACTGCCTGCTCATCTGGCAGAATATTCCGATGATGAAGCAGAGCAAAGTGCAAAACGAAAAAATCGTAGGAAAAAAACTGGCGCGAATGGAGAAAGTTCAGCAGAAAACACGCAACAACCGCAGCAATATCATTATCAACAAAGACAGCAACACCGGCAGTATCAATATCCATACATGCCCAGAACACAATTCCGACAACCTCCACCGAACCACTGGATGAATTCGAATCCTCATCAGCAATCTGGTCACAGCTGGCATCATAATTTCTACAACCAGAGGTACAATCATCCTCAGCAATATCAGCAGCAGGAGCAGCTCCAAACGATGCCGAATACACAAGGTGCCCCAGGCAAGGCATTTCTACCAAACCCTTTCGCTGTGTTTGGGCCACAACCGCCGACGCCACCTTCCTAAATCTACTATCGGATAAACCCAGCGAGGGTCATTCACTTTTTTTTTGCATTAATCTTAGAATTGCGTACATCGTACAAGAAGTATATTGTTATGGAAAACAATTCGGAATGGAATAAAAAATACAAATAATCATTGTCTACATAAATTAATTCTGATTGCATACGATCATGCCGAAACCATTAGCAATATAATTTGCAATTTTTCTCTCCAGTAATTTGTCCCAAAAATTGTTTGATTTATCCTATTGTATGAACCTTTTCCATTCTACAGTCTGTATATTTCTCTTTAAACTTCTAAAAGTCCATAAAGTCTTGTCCTGAAAACGAATTATCTTACTTATCGGGTAACCCAAGTTACCTGGGAGAGCTTGATTCCAATAGTAACGATGCGCCATCGTTTCTGTACAGGACAGTTACCGTGTATTTTCCCATTGTGACTTCAAGTGCATCTTTCGGACAACCCCTTCTGAAAAGCATTGTCATTGAAAGGGGAAAAATCAAAGCCATCTACCGCCTGCGTGGTTACATCACGGGAATTCGTGTTTGAATATCTTCCTAGACCAGAATCGGATTTGTTGGAATGATTAAAAAGATAGGTCCCTGTTCATTTTCACTGGTGACTATTGAAATACAATCTTTTCCAATATACAATCGTTTGGGCTTGTAGAAATTCTATGTGTCGAATTGTATTATTGTGATCGAAATAATACGATAAAGGGTTTCATGCTGAAATATGGATGATTAAATGCACACACGGATGTCCGGGGCCTAAACAAGGTTCGTTCCACCGTAGACGATTGCCAAAATTTATGTATCATTTAAGCAGAACGCTGCCAGTATTCAAATTGATAAACGCAGCTCAGCTTTCGTTGAAAGCAACACCAACACGCACACATCTGTTCTGTTCGATCAAGAAGTGGAGGTGCGCAGCATCACAATATATTTGCCGGGCGGCTCGAGTCAGACAAACACTCGTGTTTCGAACTCCGACAGGATAACACCGCCGTCACCGTTACCATACCGCCATCGTTTACCTGCGCGCTTCAATTTGATACAGGAAGGAAACGAAATCATTCGTTCGAAATTCGTGTGCCAGAACATAGCCATCCTTTGCGAGTTGCTTTTGAACGTAACTGTATATGATAATTGCTATTATCCCTGCCACGCAGGTAGCTGTGTGTGGATCTGTGGATTTGTGCTTTGTTGCTTTCATTTGTCATTCGTCGTCGATTGTTGACATCTGCATCGGAAAGGATTCTTTTTATTTGGAAGAATATCTAGTGTAAACTCTGTGATATAGATTTTTGACACAGTATCAGTGATAAATTTGCAGCAATTTGGTAAATTATCCATCGATGATGTCGTCCAATTTGAAAGTGTTGTCTCCGAACGTGCATTACACCGACGAGTACATCGAGGTGGACTACCAATATCAAACGACTACGGTGGTTGGTAACGGGCCGGACGGATATACGGTAAGTTTCATGTCCAGGTACACCATTGCAACACACCATGCACGGACAGTGAATGCAAGTGCATTTCGCAGCCGCTGAGGATGGTCATGGTCATGGTCACCAAATATCGATCGGCGGGATGTAAAGCACGACGCATGCACACACATACATTATGTTGGAACCATAGTAAATTACTGGGAAAGCTAGAAGCAGTTCGATTATTCCATCAATCATGCTAAATATAGAACGCACCGCGTATAGTGGCAAATTATCGATTTTCTTGTTTTTTCCACTCCTTGTGGAAACTACACTATAAGATCAAAGTAATTTTCTCACGTGCGTTCAAATATCCGCTTTTCGTTAAAACCATGCGAATTTGTAGTCATACGAGAATATCTTCTTGTATCCGCTCGCCGATAGCAATATGAACCTGCTAAACGGTTAAACAAACCTCGTAACTAACAACCGTTTGTGAGCCTGCCGGCTGTAAAATGTTTCGGGTGGGGTGATATTTGCATGGAAGAATTTTGAGCCTTAAATATTTACTCGTCCGCTTTGACTAAGAACAGGAAATGGGAAACACGGCGTACCTAACCAAGTAGTACCTAGGCACTATTATACCCACCACACAAAGTCTATGGATCCGAAAGATATCGAACAGCGATATCGATATCGAGAAACAAGACTCGGTGATTCACGGAATATAAAATAGACCAAAGGTATCGCATGATCTGATGCCGCTGCCCGTATGCGTGCCATGATAACGACCCAAAAACCCCACGGTCGAAACTCGATGGTCGATTCCAATTCACAGGTGTTACCGGAACTATGTCTAAATTGAACAGTCTTTTCCGGGCCACAATTGAATCTTACAGAAGTATCAGGGTAAAAGTCGTAAAGTTATTATTTTTCATAATGCTATACGAAAATGTTCCGATGGCTTTCCGAACTCAGTTAGGAGATTCCAGCAAGATCATCGAACTTTGAACAGAAATAAATATTTGAAACATGTAAATATGATGCATTCATTCCGAAAATTTTCCGAAGAAGCAAATCTATAACTCTCATTGATAAGCTCCACGATGACGGTATGAAAATGAATTCAAATTTACCGACCAATTGTAGATAAGACATGAGCCGCATTCTCTAGCAGCAGCGAACACGTGTTTTGCTACTCTTTGTCGCATGAGACAATTATCATTCCGTCTGTTTGCCTAGAAGTTGGTGGCGCGTGATTGATGAGGCTTTCATGAAACGGGCCCGCCAACGCCTCCATCTCCTCGAAAGGGCGAAAGGCGCTACAGGTGAAGACTCGTCACCTCCTGTTTGTCTGACGATCTGGAAAGTTAGCAACAGTTATGAAACACCAATTCGATAGCAATAAGCCTTGTCGCCGGTCAATTGCGTCAAACGACGATAGCTGTACCAATCCAGGTGATCAATCGCCGGAGGAACGAAATCCTCGTGAGATTGTGATCGAAAATCCAATCACAACGCGAGATCTTGCAACAATTTATATATTGTATAAAATGTAGAAAAATACCAACTCATTACCATTATCATTATCTCTAAACCTGTCCTGCTGCCAAGAACGATCAGTCGACAGGAGGGACCAAATTATGCAAAATTATTACTCAGGGCGCCGGAAGACTGGTTAGAAACGGTCGTGATTAGCATATAATATCTATGCCGCAATGACGCGACGATTCGTTCGTGATAAACGAGACACAACTATGTTCGTTCCACCCAATATCTCCGCGGTGCCACAGTGTACCGGTGGGAATTCAATGATCCTTTGTTCCTCCGGTCTATGTGACACAAGTTCAAGGTCGGGTTTTTTTTAATTAACATTAACATTTTCTTTTCCCATTTTTTCCCTGCACTATCTTTCTGCGATCAAATATCGCTGCAGGTGAAACCCGAAACGACGGAGTTGACTATCCGCACGGAGCGCCGTGTTCCGCGGCTGGGGTTGATGCTTGTTGGCTGGGGTGGCAATAATGGTTCCACTCTGACCGCTGCGCTGGAGGCCAATAAGCGCGGACTCGAATGGCGCACCCGGCAGGGCGTCCAAAAGGCGAACTGGTACGGCTCAATCACGCAATCGTCCACCGTGCTACTTGGGTCTGACGCGGCTGGCCAGGACGTGTACATCCCAATGAATAAGTTGGTGCCGATGGTCAATCCGGACGATATTGTCGTTAATGGCTGGGACATCAGTTCCCTGAACATCGGTGAGGCGATGAAGCGAGCGCAGGTGCTCGAGGTTGACTTGCAGGATCAAGTGTATAAGCAGCTGTCGCAGTTCCGCCCGCGTCCATCGATCTACGATCCGGACTTCATTGCGGCCAATCAGGCAGAAAGGGCTGACAACACGATCGCCGGTAATCGTTACGAGCAGTACCAGCAGATCGTGAAGGATATCCGGGAGTTCAAGCAGCAATCCGGCGTGGACCGTGTCGTTATCTTGTGGACGGCCAACACAGAGCGTTTTGCTGAGGTGAAGGAAGGCATCAATACCACCATGGCTGACCTGGAGCGATCGTTGAAGCAAAATCAATCGGAGATATCTCCCTCGACGATTTTCGCCATGGCCGCGATCTCTGAGAATGTGAGACAGTATAAAAACAATACAGCCCAAAGCACAGTTTAATGTATAATCTTGACCCTTACTCGACAGTGTATCTACATCAACGGATCACCGCAGAACACCTTCGTGCCGGGTGTGATCGAAATGGCGGAACACTACGGTGCATTCATCGCTGGAGACGACTTCAAGTCCGGCCAAACGAAGCTGAAATCAGTGTTGGTGGATTTTCTGGTCACGGCCGGCATTAAACCAGTGTCGATTGTTAGCTATAATCACCTGGGCAACAATGATGGCAAGAATCTCTCTGCCCCGCAGCAGTTCCGCTCGAAGGAGATCTCAAAGAGCAACGTGGTGGACGATATGGTTGCCTCGAACCGCATCCTGTACGGGGCCAATGAACACCCGGATCACTGCGTAGTGATCAAGTACGTACCGTACGTGGGAGACAGCAAGCGAGCGATGGACGAATACACGAGCCAGATCATGCTCGGTGGACATAACACGCTGGTTATACACAACACCTGTGAGGACTCCCTGCTGGCCACGCCGCTTATCCTTGATCTGGCTATTCTCGGTGAGCTTTGCTCTCGCATTCAGATCCGGCGCAAGGAGTCGATGGCAGATTTCGTCCCCTTCCGCTCGGTCCTGTCGCTGTTGAGCTACCTTTGCAAGGCTCCACTGGTACCGCATGGTACTCCGGTCGTAAACTCTCTCTTTCGACAGCGAATAGCAATCGAGAATATATTGCGTGCCTGTGTCGGATTGCCTCCGCTAAGTCACATGACGCTGGAGCATCGTTTTGATCTGCCCATCGGCGAAAGCCTTTCGCAAGCGCAACCCAGTGCAAAGAAGGCACATGTGAATGGAATTGCTCCGCTAGCGAACGGGACCAGTGAGAAATACAACGGATTGCACAATGGCGATGGCCATTCGTCGGCGAAAGTTACAATCCGCTAAGAAACCCTCAACCGCTATACGGTGACGCGCGAGCGTGCTTCATCATTCAGGACATTCCTTCCCATTCCCGTTGCACCCGATTTAGTTGACACGAATGTTATGATTATGCTACGCAGCTTTACCACTTTTAATAGAGAGTACAGGCAAAATGGCTTCATTCAATAGTTAAAAGCATCGCATTTACTGTATCCTTGAATCCCTGTATTCTATTCCCAACTCGCTACAAACGAACACATTGGTCCTGGGGATCATACAATATGACGAACGTATTCCTATTTTGAGGAATATTTGGCAGCAAGAATTGTGCCAAAATGTCGCTAATTGTAATTTGTGAAAATAAAGACAACAAAAGATTATAGTGTGACTGAATGGTGCATATTTTTTGTAGGAAACCTTGAAATGTTAACCCAATTTAGGTGTTAGGAATATACCACATGGACAATGTAAGGGTTTATTGAAAAAAAAAAAACTAGAAGAAAAAGGAAAATATGAGTTTTACTGGAGTTTTACAACGGTTGCTCTTTGTAAAGTATTCGCTTTATATATTTAATATGAAATTCTCAATTTAATCCACCCTGAAATGACCGGGCACATTTGAGGGATTTTGCTTCGTTTCTAAATCTTTAGT
>JAOEFI010000007.1:20809689-20885646 GCA_034621735.1 Anopheles plumbeus | reverse complement strand
TAAATCTTTTCTAGCTTTTTCTATTTTCTGTTGGTATGTACGGGTTACACGCTTACCAAACAAATATTAAAACTATTGCCATAGTCTATTCGCGATAGCTCCTATGTCAGATTATCCCGTTCAGAGAATCACCATACAAGAAACAGAAACCGTGCAATCGTTCAGATGTAAAGTCGAGGAGGGGAATGAAGGGCACGGTTATCAACATGTTATTTTGTGGATGCTTTGTTATGGTTTTCCTCTTTTCGATGACCCAGAAAAACAAAATCATACAGCTGGTCGATGATAATCAAATTGCGTGTTGACTTTTGCACCATCAGAATCGCACAACGCGTACTACATTCGTACAGATTACTCATGGCGTCATCAACCTCGATGGAAAGGTGTTGTACTGAATACAATATTTCGATGGTTTCCGTGGGACTGAAGGGTACATAGTCCTACTTCCTGGAACAAACGTCCGCCCTGATGGTGGAACGCCCGTGACAGTATACAGGTGCCTTCACAAGCTCGTGGACTTTATGGATTGAATGATTAAAGCTAGCTAAATGACTAAGATTCTGAAACACTTACCTTGAAGGCATTCCACTCTTCTTTCACCAGATCAAAGATGGAGATCGCATTAGCGGCCACCACGAAAACGACGACGAATATCAGCAACTTCATTATTGAACTATTTTTTTAAACGCCTACAACGAAGACCTGTGAATAGTGTCGAGAGGACAATGAACGCGACGCCATATTACGATACGTGTTCTTCATCGTGTTTTTTTGCTATCTACAAAAAGCCATTTTTATCCAACACTAACCTTGTAAATCGTGAAAACACGAAAAAACAAAATCACGGCGCAATGAAGCGGAAAGCTGAGTTGTAATGAGTAATTTTCCGCGTTTGCGAATAAAGGAAGGCTTCACTTACTTTGTCGGTCACAAATTTAAAGTACTAACACTACACGTTTACCACTACCAACACCTGGTAATAATAGATAAACAAAGGGTTCGTAGCGAACCGCACGATCTGCATCCAAACTCGCACGCTTTCGGAATTGGAATAAAATGGTCGAGTGCCCGTCGTATTTAACCACAGCAGACTATAAGGGCTCAGCTGACCAGCCTCTTTCGTTTACCAATTTGCCCACATCATCTTAACGTGAGTGTGAAGGAGACAGACACATTTTGCTACACGTTTGTGTTTATATGACGTTGCTGATGAGTTCAGATTGGTTCGCAATCGCACTATACGCACTCATACTCGTACGGGAAGTACGGATTTAGAAAAGGAATGTGCCTGCTTCATTTTTATGGTTGGTCGTTTGTTAACGTTTTTATCGCTAATTCAATTTTAACAAGATAAATAATTGTTACTACTAAACCGAGACACCGTTTCGAACAGTCTTTTCAGAAACGGGGGAATTACAAGTATAGATTTTTTGTTATCGTCGTAAATAAACCATAGTCCACGAAAAAAGTTCTCTTCAATCACAGAAGTGGATATTTACGACGCGATTATAATTATTTGATCAGCTTAGTCGAAACGGGGTAGAATGAACTTGCGATGTAAATAATATTTTCATCGTGCTGCGCTAATTATGAATTGCAAGCGCGCAAAAGGATCTTTGCCCCATCCCAGTGATCAGCTACAACATCGCGGTTTCAGACATGGCGAGAAATTCAATCAATGTCAGGAGTCCGCCTTCCGAAGGCTGGACCGGCGGTAGCCGACAATAGGCGGAAAATCTTTGTTCCACATATTCTGACGATCGGGATGTTTACTACGCTGTCACTCAGCATATACGCGCATGCGCAATCGACTAATGTCCAAGACACAAGAAGCGCAGCGTCTGGATGTAGGTAAAAGTTCATGCTTCGACACTTCGAGGAATTCGCTCTAGCACGGGGGCCAGACATAAACCGGGGCTAAAGATGACACCATTCACAGATAGGACATCTTATCTACGTTAAATGTTGTTGAACTCGCTGACCAGAGATGATGCAGTTCGTCTCAGACATCCACAAAATACTGCTTCAGGTTAATCGAATAGAGCAACGAAATTCTTCGACAGACTGTTTCAAATGGCGATTTTGCTGATGGGCCTTCGGAACGTTTGCTCACCCCATCGAGTTTGACATTTCAGCTGTATTTATTTACATTTTTCGTCACCGTGGAAACCGTCATCGTGTCGTGAAAAGTCGGACTATCAAAATAATAATTTTTGCTTCATCGTGGCGATTCTGGGGAATGGAGTGAGAATATATAGTAATCTGCTATCCTGCGTTCATACGTGTAAATTGGATTGCAGAAAATTTACAAACTAAATTCGCTGAACTAGGGTCGAGATGGATATCGTTCTTCATAAAGAATCTTTAGCTGTTAGGTATATATTTATTGAAGTACTGCCACTTATTTTCACGAATTGATTCCTCTTCGGGTTTCGATTTTTCAGCAACAGCAATCGCATGTGTCGGTTATGCCTGTCCGCAAACGGCGTTACCGAACCGATAGGGTATGACCAAGTTGATCAGTACCTTTTGCAGAAGATCTATGAATGCACAACCTTACAGGTGTCGTTACAACTGCCGTTGAATGTGTATAAAGTCTTAAGATATAATCAGTTCTATTTTGTTTACAATAGATTACTCCATTGGCTGGTCTACCAACGGTGTTATGTACGGTCTGCAGAGGCCGTCTGGAAGAATTCTATCAGTTTCGCTGGCAGTGTATTAAGAATGATGAAATCATTCATCGGATAGCAGCCGGTTTGAACAACAAAACTCTATCGGCTAATGGTAGCCGTGCACATTTGTATACGGCAAACGATGTTGAAAATGATAAACATATCCTAGAAACAGCTCCCATTTATACAACCGGCCTTCCTGGATCGAGTGGAATGCTACTGCAGTCAGAATCAAACCTACCACATCAGGGGTTACCGCCAATTGATATAAATGGTGAAGGATATTCCTCGTTCGTTTCCAAATATTCACACCCTATACCTGTAGGTCATCCTGTCGCTGAAACGCCGATGAACTTCCGAAGAAAGCGCGGCAGGCCACCAAAACAACAGTACGACTTCACAACGCATTTGACCGGCAATAAGCAGCAACCATTGATGATTGGAGAAAGCTTGCACCGTCGTTCCGAGAGTGGATGGAATGGTGAGAAAAGCCCTGCTGTTGAAGTGCCACGAATAGTTCATGAACCGTCTGGTAGTTCGAGTGAAAACCAAGAAGGTCAAGAGTGGTTTAAAATTAAGGTTGAGCAGATTGACCATCAAGCGCATCCAACGCGTAATGACCGGCTCCAACATGTTCCAAGTACAGATCAGGGTAGTCGTCAGCATGATGTTAGCCGGGATCACTCTGATTCTGCTTCGTCCGAGCAATTGGACCGAATGTTGGCTAGTCCGGATTCACAAATTTCTTCCGCCGTCGGACAATCGGGCGTTAAACGTGGCCGTGGCCGTCCACCCCGTGAGGGTGGTTGCCCGAATGAGGATCGCGAAGAGTATCGCTATCGCTGTCAATATTGCAGCGCACGTTTTAAGGCGGCTATCAACCTGAAATTACATACCAACACGCACACCGGTGAAAAGCCGTACCTTTGCACGATCTGCAATAAATCGTTCGCCCATCCAAGCAATTTGAGCGTACATATGAAACTTCATAGCAACCAGCAAGCAGCTGCGAATGGGGCGTTTTGTGGATCATTAAAGGAAAACGGCACAAAACCGGGTCCATCATCACAATCAGATAAGAAATTTCAGTGTCCTTACTGCCAAACGCTGTTTGCATTGGCATTTCAACTAAAAATCCACATCAATACGCACACCGGTCAGAAGCCCTACGTCTGCAAGAGCTGTGGGAAAGGCTTTGCCCAACCGAGCAATCTCCACGTGCACAGTAAAAAGCATTGCCGACGAAAAGAGGTTCAATTTTGTGGAGCCACGGCTGGCGAAACGCAGGGTGGCAACAACTACGCACCACCAGCGGAAACTACACCAACGTTAAATGCAACGGAAACGCACAGTACTTCATTGTCCTTTGGAAGGATATCCCCCCTTCAACACCATGGTTCGTCAATGTCGCAAATGTTGCGTGATCCTTCTGTCCGATCTTCGCACCATCCTATGGACATTGATGAGAGTCAACGGAATAACCACTCCGCACTGAATGCAAACCACGCTATGTTGGTTTAAACTTTAAGACAACGGTGCGAAGGAAACCGGATATGAGTACAATTAAGTCGAAGGTTTTTGCAATAAGAAAATAATACCATTGGAAAATGTATGTTGAAGTACCAGAGAATATCCATATTTGTCTTATCGTGTATCAAAAATTCGTGTATTTGGACCTGTTCTAAATATAATCATTAACATTAAAGCTTACAGAAAATGTAATGGATTGGAAGAAAGTAAGTATAAAATACAATGCTTAGTGATGCGTGTTATTCGTTACACCGATTCAGTAGTAGAAATTAAAACGATAATTGGTCTATCGTCCTTTTTCTGAGCAAGTCGATTGATTTGCAAGAAAAACCCAGGGTCATAAACGAGTTTTCGGCACATCTTGATTTACTTTTAGCCAATTTCCTTTAATGGGATTCAACTGAACGCCGGTACGTAAAATGAAATAGTTGTTTTTTTAAATATGGTGTTCCAATTCCAATCCTTAACTTCTATCTTAATCGATAGAAATAAAACGAAAAAAGCACATGAAACAACAAGCAGAGGGACCACAACAAGATGGAAAATAATAATAACCACGGATCAGTCACAATTTTTGCTCTGATTATCTCCTGTTTTAGTTATCCGAAAAAATCGGTCATGTGAGGACCTCCTTCTTACTCTGCATTGGCCTCAGGATGTCTTTCAAGAATCATAGCGACACCTTGGCCACCTGCAGCACAGGCGGCTACTAGACCGAGTTGTCCGTTTTCACGCACCAAACGATTCGCCTAATAAATATATATATAAAAATAAAAACAATTAGAAAACTAACATAGACTAGACTATTGTAAACTTCGGCGTTAAACATACCGTATGCATACAAAGACGAACACCGGTGGCGGCGAACGGATGTCCGATAGACAACGATCCTCCCCAATTGTTCCATTTGGACATGTCGGGGGTGCCGAACTTTTCGTTCAGTCCCAGGTAGTTCTTGCAGAAGTAGTCCGAGTCGAGCGCTTTTAGGTTGGCAATGATTTGGCCCTATATGAGGAATATGTTTAATTGCAAAACTATTACCACATACAACATGTTACAAAAGCTATCTTACTGCAAAAGCTTCGTGAATTTCCCAGGAATCAATGTCCTTCAACGTGAGGCCGGCTTTTTTTAGCAATTTCGGAATGCCGTATGCTGGTCCGAGCAGTAGCTGGTCAATCGGGTCCTGTGACACGTATAAGAAATCACGCAGGTACGCTTTTGGACGCAGGCCGAGCGATTTGGCTTTTTCCTCTGTCATGATAAGACACGCCGAAGCGCCATCAGTAAGGAAGGACGCATTTGCGGCTGTCACCGTTCCGTACGGCTTGACGAACGCTGGCTTGAGCTTCGCCAGAGATTCCTTGGACGATACACGGATTCCGTTGTCCTTCTCGATCGTCTTGTCCACGCCGGAAACTTTGAAGGGAACCAGGTCCGTGAAATAGCCCTTCTCCTGCGCTTCCTTAGCCAGCGTGTGAGAACGCAATGCATAGTCGTCCTGTTCCTGGCGTGAGGCGTTGAAAGCCGATGCCAGGCGGTCGGCAGAGTGTCCCATGGTTTCGCCGGATGAGAACTCGGCCACTGCTGGAAGCTCCGGAGTGAAAAAGTCTGGCCGGATAGTAGACAGCAACTGCAGTCGTTGGCCCATTGTTTTCGCTTTGTTGGCCCGAAGCATCACCGAGCGCATTTTGCGACTGTGACGAATCGGCACGTCTGACATGAACTCGACTCCGCCGGCTACGATCGCGTCGTACGTACCCGTGGCGATTAGCCCCATACCGGTCGTGATCGCCTGATTCGAGCTGATACAAGCCATTGTAACTGTGTGGGCAGGAGTTTTGTTGCTAAACCCCGCGCTCAGGGCCGCCTCACGAGCAATGTTGGACGTTTTCACCTCCTGTATGACTGTGCCGTACACGATGTAGTCGATTACTTCCTTGTCAACTTTTGTTTTACGCAAAAGGCTCCTAAAATACACATTGGCATTTTGTAAACTCGCTCTATAATGATAAGATTAATGCTTCTTCCAATTAGATTCTCACAGGAGTGAATGGCGGGCGAGTTCGTGCGGCATCAGCTTCGAATAGTCCGAGCCGGACGTCAAAAAGGGCGTGCGAACACCGTCTACTAGGACCACATTTTTGCCCGTTTTATCCGGCAAACGGCGGGGCTCAAATACAGTGCTAGTTGTGCTGATACTGCGAAGTGCTGGAAGGGCATTTTGGGACAAACCCCATAGGGGAAACAAAATAAGTGAGATGCAAAGATGTCGGCGGAGGTGATTGATTGGAGCTTGGTAGAGTAAAAAAATGTATTGCGATCACGTTGTGGTGTCTCGGACTGATGCAACGGGCGATTAGGTAAGGAGACAAATAATCTCCAACTCTTCGGACGTAGAATTACTGATGTCCGGGTAGGCTGATAAAGTAAATTCCAAAACAAAAATCTCTCATCGATGTCGTGCTGTTGTACTGGTGTTTGTGGACTTTGATGACGCGTTGGACTTTGAACTTGGTACACTAGGTATCGTAACAGACTTTCCCAATAAACGGAAAGTGATGTTTCGCTTTATGAGGAACATTCAATTGAACCATTCTGCACATCGTTTATTGAAGAGATAAATTTACATAAGACACAATTTACAAAAGATTGAGCATCTCTTTTGCCACTGAGCCTTTGCGGATGCGGTGAATGGATATATTATGAATCTATACTTACCGGTTTTCGCAAGACTTCCTGAATAGGAGGAGGTAGTTTTGGCAATGTTTACTAGGTTGTACGCCATTGTGAATAGTTGAATAAATATCTATTGAATAGTACTGAATGGTATATGAAAATTATCAACGCAGCGAGTGATGATTGCGCACCGTTTCCCAGGAGAATGTCGAGCAAACTAATATTGAAAGGCGAGTTGCATTAATGCAGTGACTGTCAAAATCCTCCACGAAAGTGTTGCCAGCAAAGTTTGCCCGATTGTATTGTTTGGTACAAGTCAATTTTGTTAAACGATATAAAAAAGGTTGCAATGTAACAAAACACAGATTCGGGGCATAAATCAATGGAAGAAAATTACACCTAATCCATAGAGGAATTTATAAAAGTATCGCTTGAGTTACGCTAGGTCTAGTTAAACAGCTTGTGTACATGTTTGAAATATAATCCATCGAAAATGGCGAGTTTGTGGAACGAACAAATGCCCTATTTAGCATCCTCTCTAGGTTTGAATGGATCGCTCCACACTCGCATATCTACAAGAAAATATAAACCATTCGATAAAGGATCAATTTAAAATCGTACAGTATTCCGAAAGTATGCTCACTTCCAGGCTGGATTTCATCTTGTTTGATTCCAGTCCTATTGAACTGCTGAACTTTTTCTGCAAATTAAACAAGACCCATTTGTAAGAAATGGAGAAAGGTGCTTGGGGAAATGGTTTACTGTATTGTTCGGGATTCAGCATTGGATGCACGATGATCGGATAACAGGCCAAACCAATGATTCCTACTAAACCACCAATCAGTAGGGCGTAGTTTCGCCCTTTCAACACGATTCGCGCCATCAAAATTAGGACAGAGTTTCGAACGTACGAGGATATGGTTTCCTGGAAAATAATCACAAACGACCGGTGGACTGGTTATGCAAACCAAAACATACGACGATATGTC
This sequence comes from Anopheles plumbeus, assembly GCA_034621735.1. NCBI lineage: Eukaryota > Metazoa > Arthropoda > Insecta > Diptera > Culicidae > Anopheles > Anopheles plumbeus. The sequence goes on along the minus strand of JAOEFI010000007.1, from coordinate 20,877,773 downwards.
ATATGGCATCTGATTTTGACAGTTACTGAAAACATGGGAGTGTGTGCGTGTACGAATCGCTATAGAGGAACTGGGGGCATAATGCACCAATTTTTAATTTATTTTTGGTTGAAAAATAAACGTTTGCTAACGGGGTACATACATTACAAATAACCAGTTTCGAAACGCTCAAAAACCCCTCATCAAATTATCAGTGGGGGAAAAATGTCTTCTTTGTAGACACTTTGCATTTCGGAAGCTGGTCGAAAATTAAGGTTACATTTTAATTCAATTTTTCGTTTTATTCAGGACAAGAGCAACAGCAACGATCTAATCGGCTAAAACATGTAAGCACATCTAGTTGATCTATCTATGCTCTTTACTATTCGCTACACATTCTCTGATCTGATGAACCATCCATTGAACTCCGTCCTGCAGTCCCTCGCCGGTCAAAGCATTACTAGAGCTGATGTGCCACGGTTTGTCCTTGATTTTCTCTAATCCTAGCCCTGCGGCAATTTTCACGCTTGAGAGCGCATCCGTGCAGTCCATCTTGTTGGCAAAGAATAGGATAGGCACACGCCGGTTGGCAATGTCTGGGTGTTGCAGAAGTATTTCTAGCTCATCTTTGACGACCACTGGAAGAAAAATAGATTCCAATAATGACACTTGATTCACCGAAAAATCTAAAAGGATAATTCGTACCCAGACGCATTCGATCGCTGGAATCGATTACAAAAACTATCCCTTGGCATGATTTGAAATGATGTTCCCATAGGCTGCGGTATCGGGTAGCTCCGGACATGTCGAATGCCGTGAAGAATACTCCCTGATCTGGAATCAAAAGACAAACTATTTCAGTACAAAAAGGAAAGGAAGAAGATTTTAATAAAGCGATAACCGTATTGCATGCTATAATATATTGCCTACGACAAATAAATCATCCATCAAACATCCTGCCCGGGAAATCATCTTTCCCGCTACTAATGTACTCGCACTCGTGCGGTCGTCAAGGCGACATGCGTTGTAGGCATGTTTTGACCAAGATACAAGGCAACAGACATTGCGTTAAATACAATCTAGCATCTCGAGAGAGATCAGTACTCGCTCGAACCTCCAGCTGAGCACAGTCGGTCGCTAGTGCAAGTCATTAACAGAAAAACGACAAATCCCAAAGGCCAGAACAATGCGTATCGGTGCTACCATTCCCAACTTTCATGTCGACTCGACTAAGGGGCCAATCGATTTTTACGAATGGCTCGGTGATTCGTAAGCGCTGCGCGGGTTCTGTGACTAGTGTGAATATTAAAGTATGTGTTCTATGTACTCTACAGGTGGTGCGTCCTCTTCTCGCATCCGGCCGACTTTACCCCAGTCTGCACTACGGAACTTGGAAGAATCGCCGTGCATAAGGAGCACTTTGCCAAGCGAAATGTGAAAATATTAGCACATTCCGTCGATAATCTCAAATGCCACGTGGACTGGGTTAATGTGAGTGAAAGGCCGTTTAGTAAATCTTCTATAGTAGACTTTAACAGTATATAATTGTTAAATGCAGGATATTAAATCATACTGTCCGGATATAATTGGAAACTTCCCCTATCCGATCATTGCCGATCCGAGTCGCGATCTAGCCGTTAAGTTCGGTATGCTCGATGAAAATGACAAGGACGATGTCGAGCTAGCTCAAACGGTGCGTGCGCTCTTCATCATAAGCCCCGATAAGAAGGTTCGTCTTACCATGCACTACCCGACGTCCACGGGACGCAATGTGGAGTAAGTATTCTTCCTCTTTTTCGGTTTCAACTGCCCGGATTAAGTAATTTTTGGCACTCGAATGCTCTTATCACCTCGTTTGCAGTGAAATACTTCGTGTTATTGATTCGCTTCAGTTGACCGACCGTATCAAGGTGATAGCGACTCCTGCAAATTGGACTGTAAGTAATCGTATGTTTCTCGATAGGCGTACACTTTCGTGAGGGCGATGAGGCGATGTTCTAAAGCAGTACCTGATAATAATCATGTTCACCTTCCCGAAACAGCCTGGAACGAAGGTGATGATTCTTCCGAGCGTTACCGAAGAGGAAGCTGACAAACTATTTCCCAATGGAATTGAACGCGTTTCAATGCCGTCAGGAAATGTTTACGTCCGTACCACAACCGATTACAAGTAGTATCCTCGATTCAATTCGTTAACGAATGACTGTTGCTGTTTCATATATGTATGAATTTTAGCGAATAACAATTTTCTTGTCTTGGATTTGCATTTGAACTTGTTTGAGTATATATCTTAGTAATTCATGATTTGTTCCGAAAAAGATTACAAATTTTGTATTTATCCATGTTCATATAGTGTGGTACAGTTGTGTGGTTGGCGATTTTGGATTTGCTGTGTTGGACTGTTTAGTACGAAGTCGTTTTACCTGTTGACTTATAAGCATGTGAACACTTCCGTAAGCACAGCAAGCAACATTAATGCAAGGTTAACAGGTATTGTGACACAGGTCCATTTTCATCACGTGCAGCAGAATTAATTGAAATGGAAAATATATGGATTGCCTTCAAGTTTTACGCCAATCATGTTTGAAGCGTGCACGTCACACATTCTTTCCCATAAGTGTGTCACAATGAATATTCATATCTGCGCCTTTCCCGCCTGTTTCTGTTGAGCCGACGTTTTATCCTAGATAAGGGAATGGTAGTTTTGATTGCATTCATTTGTTTCACTCATATGCCTCTACATTACGTTTTGCATCTTGATGTGACGTTATCTTCCTTTTTATCGAGTTTGCAGATAGTTTACATCACATCATAGTCTGGACGAGAGTGCAGAAAACATCATAGTCTACACGAGGATGGAAGTCTGAATGTGCATCTGTCAGGTATCATTAAAAAACAGACCCTTCAGACCATTCAGAGCATAAGCTGAACTCGATAAGAGACAGTCGCTAATCTATTTTTACCCTTCTCTTCGAAGGATGAAGGAGAGTTGAATAAAAATCGATTACTCTGCTATGAAGCTGTTTGAATCAAGCTAGAGTTCTTCAACGAATCGATACGTCCTTGATGATTTCACGAGTTTCATACCACGCGCGTACCAGCACATGCCATGCTGAATGTAGAACAAACAAGTTTAAACAATAAGTAAGAGTGAATCATATGTTCATATGATCAGAACCAACATCGACGCAGAGTGGGCCGAAAAGGACGAGGGATTTGCAAAATGTGTTACTAATGTTTAGTACACGTGCTGTTTAAATTCTTTTGAATGTCTAGAAGAGCATAATTTTACTTACTTTCAAACCGCTCCACGCTGAATCCAACCGTCGGGACGACGATCGAGGTACGCTCGTTGGGATTTTTAAAGTGATTCACAATCGTCGACTTACCGCTGTTGTTCAAGCCGACGACGAGAATGTTAATTTGTTCCTTTTTCATCTTCAGCATGTTTGCCAGCTTGTCGAACAGCCCCATGGTAGGAAAAAGTCTGATTTCGAAGCGAAATTCGCGTTGAAGAGTTCACCTGAATGAATGTACGATCTGGGACCCAACCGTCACGTTTACTTTCCAGAGTGAGTAATGCTTTGGGAAATCGAATCACTCTTTCCCCAGCAAACTGGGATGGCTCAGGCCACAGGAGGTAGATATTGATCACACACGGCCCCGAGAAGAACTTCGGGAAAGTGTGCGGGTTTCACTGCTATCTGGTGGTCGCCCAATGATGAAAGGTAAATCAGTAGTAATTGTTTGTGGTCACTGCCGTTGGTTCGCGCTCTCGGTCGAAAACACGCGCACGATTCAATACGCAATATTGAAGGGTCAGCATATGTCTCATTTTCCACGGTCGCATTGGAGAGTATTTGGACTGCCGAATTCGTCAACAGTGATTCACTTCCCGGAAGCACACCTTCATGGGTTTGTTTGGTACATCTATGATGACTGCTGCAAATGCAATGAGTATTTTTTTACACCCGTACATTGCATAACAATACGCTGATTTCCGACATATTTCTGGTACACTGTACTTGTTATTTATTGATATTCTATTACAAGAGTGAAATTGAAATCAGTTTTTAATTTATCGAAACTAACATGCCTATAGAACTAAAGGCTTCGTGTAAACTACGACGACGAATGCACCTAAAAACTAACCGACACTGATTCTATCCGCTATGCCCGCAAGCGGCTACGATACACTTTGCAACATTGCAAGAGCTTTCGTTGCAAAGTTCCATTCGTTCCCTTATAGTAGACTGTTGTGGTTACCGTTGCTATGACGTGAGGACTCTTGACTAGGAAAAGGGAAATATGGTCTGTTAGCGCCGCGTGTGTATGTCGGGTTTACATTGATTTTGTGTTGAGGATTCTAATTCTGGCCAGGAAAGAATGAACCCATGATTTTGTTTTAAAAATCGATTTCTTTCTTTGAAATAATATAAAGCGCCACAGTTTTTTTTCTCAATACGCGAAAGGTATGACTATGTCTTAAGTGATTGTTTATTTTGAGATTTCCGTTCATTTTTAAAGATTTGTTATCCTTCAACTCTCTTGTTAAGCTTTAGTGTTCAATGAACCTCTTTCCGGTAGTGCAAATCGGCATGTCAGGATTTGGAAATAAATTCTCAAAACAATACATTGGAAAAACAACAATCACAGTGCTGTGCATGGGAAAAAGTGTACCATGTTTATATGCGGTTAGGCAGTGGTCCCACCATATTCTACCGTCTCCTCTACATTAAGCCGCTTTTTGGGCGCACTGGTGGTGCAGTACAGTGGTGGACCTCGAATGGATGGATGGAGTTTCCGCCGATGTCTAGGACTTGAGCGTGTTCCTACCCCTTGTGGACGTACTTTCCTAGACCGAGGATCTATCGAATCGAATGATTGCTACGATCGCCGGAACTATTATTCAGGAAGACGCAACTCTAAAGAAACCTCTTTAAATGTTACTGCAACACATTTGGTCAGATACAATAAATAAAAAAAAATAAATTATTCTTATCAGATGCATATATACTCATTAACCTACTACCAGTGCATACTTGGTTGGGGTTCGTTCGATAATACATTGTAAGGCCTATGAGCCGGGAGCCTAGACTTTCTAATCGCCTCGCTATTTGCATGTTCCTCCTCGGAGCTAATCTGTTTATTTAAGCATTCACTGAATAGTCTGCTAAGGTGAACCACTATTTCTGCTAATGATCTACTACATTCTTCATATTTGTTATTTTATCTTTTGATTTTTTTTTATTTGGTTAAGCATGTGAATTTATGTGAATAATTGCGTGCAACGGACTTGCTAAGTGCCCTCGAAACTATGTCATAATGTGTTGAACTACGGTTTCTATGTATTTTGAATTCTAGAAATTATCGAGAATCAGTGCGCACTTGCTACCGCACCCCCTAAAACTAGCGAACATAAAGCGGACGTGTGTGCCGGTCTGACAGTCTCGGGAGTGACGCCCACAATTTTAATCAAGATAAACTAGGTTGCTCCATAATTTCAGAATGACTTAATCAAAATAATGTTATTTCTTATTTAAAAACATGTAATGGAGATATTTCTTTAGTAATGATATGAAAATCCATTTGAAAGATCCGTGAAAATCATTCATAAATTAAAAATAAGATGCCGCAAAAACATGCCAATACAATTGCTCGTGATTGAAAATACATACACACACACAAATACGCAACATCCGAATCTCCCACTACTATATAATCTATATTCGCATAATACAAGAGTTCTGAGCAAAAGAAAAGGAACAGCTACTGTCTCTATAATTCTAATCTCCCTTCTTGTATTAGCTATTAATTGCAAAAGCAAATCGAAGGAAACAGAAACACGCATGCATTTTCTGATCGCTCGTCAGCCACTATTTCTATCATATCCATCGGTCCCGAATAAATTCTCAATTGCATTAACAAATCTCTTTCCTATCAATCGACAACCTAACGCTGTGCGGTAACCTACACTTTCCCTCGATTTTCCAATGATGCGTGATGTATGTATTTATAGAGCCTGTCTTTGGGGCTATCTTTGTTAAATAACGAACGTTTATTTTATATTGCACTATCGCTACTTCGTACTAGAAATGATCCATTTCGTGACTCATATATTCTGATTGCCTTAAATAAGGATACCTTCGGAATGTGTTTGGACATTGCGCTTCTTTCCGCGCGAGGGTTTGGTTGAGATGCAGAGTCGCAAGGCTTAGGAGTTTAGTCTCATCAATAGATTTCGTTTCAAAAGCCTCAATTTAGCTTTCCTTGCCTTTTTTGGGTTGCGGTCTGAAAATTTCCTTTACGAGATCCGTAAGATGATGAAATGTCAAAACAAAGAAAGAATCTTTCGCTCTTTTACAGAAATTCACATCGTTCAGTCAATAATGTTTTCAGTCCATTAAGCTCCTAGGAGATAGGGAGGCACGTTGTGTTCACGACACGTTCCACGTACTTCATAACTATTTACCATTAGATCTAGATCCAACGGGTTGAGTCTCCCTCTGTTTTAAAACAGCACCGATTCGATATCACTATTATCTTCACTTCCAGTTGCTTCCGTAGGATCTCCCATCGCAACTCGGGCATACTCATCGGTGTCGATGCTTTTGCAGAAGTAGATTGCATACTTGAGTTTCTCTAGCAGAACGGACTGGAAAAAAGTGTACATGTTAGTCAAACCGTAGATGCAACGAGTTCACTATGAGCCTTACCCTGCAAGAGTAACGTGGCATTTTCAGCAGGAAAAAGCAGGTGTAGCTTTCCGGGAGGAAATGGTCTGGTGGATTGTACTTATCCAGCACTTGGAGCACGAAATCTCGTCCCCTGAAATCAGCGATCGTGCGCGGCAGACGCGTGCGACCCCAGACGAAGCGTAGGAACAGCGAGCGTTCCTGGTTGGTGAATTCTTCCATCACCTCCCAGAACCACTGCACGAGCGGAGCTGTCGATTCGACGCCCTTATACGTGGCTACGGTCTTCAGCAGACAGAGCGGGATATCCGGCGACCCGCACACCATCGCTTGCAGCTCGGAGGCGGAGAAAAGCGAGAGAAGCGGAACCGGTATCACTTTCGACATTCCATCACGGACGGCTTTAACTTGTTCGTCGAACTCGTGGATACGATAGTTCAGTGCAAGCTTCACGTATTCGTTGCGGTTTTCGGGCGTAATTTTGTTGTATCTACGAATGAAACCGAATAGAGAAGCACCATTTGAAATACGTATGACACTCCACAATTTGTAAAAATGTTCATACTTTGTCGATAATGGAACTTCATGGCCTTTGGCAGAAGGAGTAGAGAAGGGTAGCTCGATGGAAGCGAACACTTTCGGGTCACTCTCAACGTCCCGAATGTACAGCAGTCCAGTGATGTAGTCTCGATCGACCTCCGTCAGGTCGGAGGGGCGTAACGTTTCCCCACATAATTGGCGCCATACTGGTTCTGCAAGACTGAAAATAAGAGACAACATTACGTGGTATAGCAGCAAGTGGATAACCTATCTGAACTCTTAGCTTCTCCATCACACTTACTTCAGGCTCAACGGAGATCCGGTCCTCACGGCAATGCCCATAAGCACACCCAAAAATCGGAACATGTTCATGTGGAGCACCGACGTTAGCGTCGGGTCGAGCAGGAAGCAATCCCTATTCGCACCGGCTTCTCCGCGGCCATTCGGAGTCTGTATCAGCAACGGTACGCTTCCGTTCTGCAGCTCGTCGCACATTTCCGCGATCGATTCGCTGAAGCCTCCACCACAATCGTCCACACTTTCACCGACAAACTTTACCTTCCAGACGCGGTGTGGCATCGAGAGTGCTTCTTGGGTGAGCAAAGGCAGCTTCTGCACCATCTGCCCGAATACACTCTTCATCCCATCCACTCCGGCCAACCCGTTGCCCGAGCGCATCCGTGATCGCTTCACCTGAATACGATTCAGCTCGATCACAGGCCCGTGCGGTTTGTCGCGTACCATTGTCGTCTGGATGACCTTCCGGAAGCCGGTCTCCTTGATCGAGTAGACGAGGACATCTTTAAGTGAAGCCAGCGAGAGGCCACCAGCGATGGGAAGCATCGCCAGACAGGGACACAGCAGTTCGGAGAAGTGATGCAGAAGTACGAGCCGTGCGTGCAGCACTTCCGGCGCAATGTCTCGCACGAGGTCGTACTCGAGTGGTGGTGAGGGGGGTGGTCGCACCGCTTCACTTAACTGGTACGTGGATAGGGCTAGTGTATGTGCAGATCCACAGATGACCTTCACGATGTGCTTGCCCTGGAGCGACTGCACCAACCGGGGACGCTGGATTGCGCTCACCGTTCCATCTCCCAGTTGTCCCTCGTCGTTGTCACCCCAGGTGAACACTTCCCCACCGTCACTACAAGCGACACAATGCAACGATCCAGTTGCGATAGAGATGATTTTTTTGCCTTGCAATGCCGCCACCTTTTTCGGGCGCCTTACGTGGTCCGTGTTTCCATGACCCAGTCGATGGTAGTCGCCCTTACCCCACGTGTAAACAGCACCCGAGCGCGTCAGGGCCACCGAAAACTGCGATCCGCATTCGACTTTTGTCACGCCCAGCCCGGCGAGGCTCTCGATTTTCATCGGAACCTTGCAGCCGTCGGACCCTCCTCGGCCCAGCTTGCCATAGTCTCCGTCACCCCAGCTCCACACGTTATCATCATCGGTGATGCAGAGCGTTTGTGCGTCACCCGAGCCGCAGGCTATATCGATTGCACGGTAGCCTAGCAACGCCTCTACCAGCTTTGGCTGCAGTTGATCCTCTGAGTCACCGTGCCCTAGGCGACCATAGCGACCCTTTCCCCACGTCAACACGTGCCCCTGGGAGGTAATGCACGCGGAATGTGCACTTCCGCAGGCGATATCGATCACACCGATCCCTGAGAGGGCTTCTATCAACTTGGGCCGATCGTAACTGTCACGATTCCCGTGGCCTAGCTTGCCATCTTCTCCCTCGCCCCATGAGAACACCTCCCCATCGGAGGAGAGCGCCAGGCAGTGCTTTCCACCAGAGTTGACAGCCACCTTCTTAATCATGACGTGCTGAAGTGATTCTACTAGCGTTGGCGTTGTGACGGAGTCGGTTCCCCCTACTCCTAGCCGGCCGCCTGCACCGTATCCTGTGGCGTACAGCTTCCCATCGGGAGTAACGGCGTACAAGGTCTGCTCTCCACCCGCGATCTGTATTGGACGCAGCAAACTTAATGCTTCACAAGGGGTTGGCATTTTGATGCGACTACCATCCAGCCCGCCCAGCTGGCCGCGGTGATTATGCCCCCAGCCGAAAATGGTACTTGCACCACCCCACGAGAAGGCCCAATCTTCCGGCCGCCGGTTAAACCACTGAAGAAGCTGCGAGTCGTACTGTGGCGTGAAGTATCCGTGATCTTCATGAAGATATTTTACGGCTTCTGTAGCCATGGGGAGAGTTGATTCGATTAGGGCACTGCTTCCGCTACTTCCGCCTGTAATTGTCGTCGTTCCGGTCGTGCTACTGCTGCTGTTGCTGCTGGAACTCCCGACTGTGCTGCTCAAATCAAACACTAACGGATGCTGGCTCAGCAGACTCGAATGACTAGAAGTGTGTTGAATGAGCGACATATAATCCCCGGCTCCCTGGATACTAGCCGCGGTGCCGTTGGTAATGGTAGTGGATGCCGGCGTCGCTGGTGATGCAATTTCGGCTAGCTTTTTGCGTACTTCGACGCAAAATGAGTATGGCAGGTTCGAGCGACGAATGAGCGCTTGAGCAACACGTACCGCAGCACAGTACCGTCTGAACCAGGCCCAACGGTGTAGATCTGCTTTAGGGAGTAACAGTGTGTCCATATGCATATCGCACGCCAGTGCCACCAGCGTTTTGAAGTACTCCGAGTGCATCAGGTAAATACCACTGCGAACCTGCGGTTCTTCGTACTCATACTGTCGCAAAATGATCGGAACCAAGGGAGTTAAAATCTCCACTACTGCTGCATCTGTCGCTCGTGTGCCATCCTTCGAAGGAGCCGCTCCACTGTTACAAAGCAGCTGGTGCATTTTTTTCATCGACCAAATCCGCTGAACAACGGTCAGAGAACTTAACTGGGCACACTGTGAAAGGGCTGACGTGAGACGGATGAGAACACTCGTGTTTGCACTCGGTACAGGTAGAGCATCGAGCAGGGACATTACGAGAGCAATCGATGGCTGCGAGAGAACGGTTCGATCCGACCCAAGCTCCTGGAGATATGATTCGGGCATGATGGCATGCACGTAGAAACGCCAACCCCAACCGTTGACCGAATTATCGCTTGTGAACTTCCAGCGTATCTCATCGCCCGGAACACGGATTTCCTGGGCCCATTGGGCATACTCCCGGCCCGAGCGAGTCGCTATTGCATTACCCGACTCGTCGATAATGATTAAAGGATCATTGCGACGCTCCGTGGAACACTGGCTGTCGAATTCAATGCGAAGTGATTCTGCACCGGGTATTTTAACATGTCCTGTGACGGAGAAGAAGAAACGTTATTGCCACCAAAACCTCACATCATTATTGCGCCACCTGATGCATGCAACTCACCGACTAATATAATGTCATCGATGTATGGATGACTCGTTTCCTGAACAACCGGCTTTGGGAGCTTTCCCAGGGAATGTCGCGACGTGCATAAATCTTCCAGTTCGGTGATGCACGTTTCGATCAACATGTTTGCGATCTGCGTATTCGATTTGGCCAACGCAATCAATGTGCTAGCAATAGTCTCTGAGGTGCTAGCCAATCCAGTGCGGCCGAACACACTAAGCTTCAGTAGTTCGATTAGATGCTTCGCCTCCGGCTCCCTTAGCAGAGCGGCAAAATCATCCAAGTTACTAGCATTCGGTACATTTATAATCTAAAATAAGTCCAAATATAACAGAACTCGATTATAAAAAACGGAAGTCACATGCAATTTCGGCCAATCACAGACCTCATCGTGATGGGTCATGGTTGCTGCCATAACAGACATCGCACTAGCCGACATTTTTGAGTGCCGCTGCGTAGCATTACAGCTCGATAGTGATGCCGAAAGGGACAACGATCCGGTCAGACTGCGATAGGCACCGAGCGTGCTGTTCATGCCGGAAATAATCGGAATATCACCATCCATGAAGTCGGTAGCCTGGAACCAAGAGCGCGAAAGAAAGACATTATACCGAAAAAGGTGTACCTCCTGGAAACCATGATCATCGAATACTTACCGCCACGGTTAATCCTGCCATATCGGCCGGTCCTTCACCTCCTCCGTGCGCAATAGTTTCGTTTTGCTGCGCTAAAGTGCTTTCCGCGACGGTTTTTGCTCCCGTTTCTTCGGCTTCCGATATTGGTGAGATGGCACGTACCGGTTCCCCCCCGTAAGTGCCCATTTTATCCACCGCGCTCATCTGCGAATGGCACGTTAGAGCAGCGATAATGCAAGAACGTGCGTGCAGAATACTCATCGCATTGAGAATGTGTGACAGGGCTGCCTGGCGGGCGCTGGCCGTTTCCAGTGAAAGCACAATCTCCGACAGCGACGGACGCTGCTGTTTGCTACCAGTCGTTACGGGTAGCGGCGATGAGGTGGTCGCCTCCGTATCGGAGGCGTAGATACCGAGACTGTGGCTACCTAGCGGGTCCTTTGCAACAGCAAACGGAACCGGTTCTTTCTTGTCCTTCTCGGTCTGATTCTGTGGTAAACTCCAAGCAACCGAGTGCGAACTGCCACAGGCAACACGGTTCACAAAGATCCCATCAAGCCCCAGGACAAGACTCGGTTTCTTGTTAACGATCGTATTGCCCGAGCCTTGCTGTCCGTGATCATTATCGCCCCAGGCGTACACCTGGCCACTATCCGTAACGCCGAGGCAATGTAACGCTCCAACGGCAACGTGAATCACCTTTTTCCCACGCAGGCCCTGAATCGGGGTCGGTTTGCGCACGTGCTGATCCGTGCCGTGGCCCAGGCGGTAATAGTCTCCTTTGCCCCAAGTCCACACTTCGCCGATCTTCGTGAGCGCTAGGCTAAACTGCGCTCCGCACTCGATCTGCATCACGCCCACTCCATTCAATCGGTCCACCTGATGCGGAATGGAGCATCCCTCCGATCCGCCGCGGCCGAGCTTTCCAAAGTCTCCGTCTCCCCAGGAAAAGACGAGTCCTTCCTCGGTCAGACAGAGGGTCTGAGCATCGCGGCTTCCACAGGCCACCTGAACCACACGATGATCCTGCAGTGCGGTCACATGTTTCGGCTTCAGCTGCGTGCAGTTATCTCCGTGTCCGAGTCGTCCATACTCCCCTAGGCCCCACGTGTACAACTCGCCGGAGCTAGAGATGGCCGCACTGTGGCTCGAACCACACGCGATATCGCGGATCCGTTTGGTGCGCAGCGTTTCGATGAGTTTCGGCTTCTCGAGCGTTAGTCGATTACCATGGCCTAACTTGCCGTCCTCACCTTCACCCCAGGAGAAAACTTTCCCGTCGAGCGTGAGGGCCATGGCATGTTTGCCGCCGGAATGAACGGCGACCTTCTTCACCACATACTGACTCAGTATCGGTACCTGCTTCGGCGTGGGGACGTTGTTATTATGTCCCAGGCCGAGCCGTCCATTGGTTCCTTCCCCGCAGGCGTACAGCTTGCCATCCTGCGAAACGATGAAAAGCGATTTCGACCCTCCAGCGATGTGGATCGGCTTTAGCTGACTCAGCACCGACGAGTAGGTGGGCAGCTTCACCTTCGACCCCTTTAGCCCACCCAGTTGCTCCTTATCGTTCAGCCCCCAGACTAAAACCTTCGAGGACGCCTCGTCATTCAGGGAGGCCGGTTCGTCCGCATAATTCGACGAGGTAGAATAGCTCGGTTCTGCGATTGTTTCATTCTCCGACGCTAGAAAGCCGGCCCCCTGAAGCATCGCGTCCAGGTCCGTCTGTTTGCGCTTGCCGACGATAGACAGTCCGTGCACTTTGCAATGTATGCCATTGTTCCGGCACTGTTTGATGCGAATTTCTATCCATCTATAGTACTGCTTGCAATCAGTCAGCAACGGAACGGTCACGTCGGTCGGGCTGATCGACACCCAACAGAGATCTTTCAGGGTGATACTTGAACGCCCCACGCGGACTACTACCAGTGAAGGCATGTGGGAGAAATCGTCAGGATCGACGATGATTGCAAGCGATTGAACTAACACCTGATCGTGCATTTTTAGGCGGATCCAGTGTTTTCCTTGCGCTACTGTCACGGCCGCGCCCGTGCTCGTACTCTGCCAGTAATTATTAACGCTACGATCAAGGAGATACTTTGCGGACGCTTCGTTTGAGGATACCGTTAGCGACCGTATGCACCGCGACCAATCGTCGATTATGTCGTACACACCACCACCGGATGAAGAACCGGAGGGTCCACCCGCCGTTCCGTAACTGCTTGGATTCGAGATCAATTCCAGCTCATTCACGCCTCCCTTCCACATTGTTTGCTGCGGGAACTCAACCATTGCTTCAGTACCGCTGAGCGAAGTCACAATACCTGTACTTCCCCGTGACACCGAGAATGATGGGATTCGATGACGATAATTTTGCAGCAGACGCACCTGAGAGCCCACCATGATTCCTCCACACCCGGAGGCGTCGGTCGCGGGAAGCTCGAGCATTTCCAGATGCACGAAGCACATCCAGTAGGGACGATCATGAATCTGCCAGTCGACGCGGACGTTCAGATCGTGCAATCCCTCCGGTTCCACCTTTTGCACCGTGCCGACGTCGCCTTTTCGTATCTCCTCAAAGTCCTGACAGCACCGTACAAGCATTCCGGGACAAATGATCCCTCGCACGTACATGGCGTACTGATCTGCCGACTTGTAATCGTCCCGACATTTGAACGCAGTCCCGGCGTTCGGTACGCAGTCGTGCTGTGACGAACCTTCCATCGTATCAGAGCTCACGCTCTCCGTGTCACTATGGGCACGGTGATCATGGTCATGTTCCGAATCTCCGGCTTTCGCTGTGCCCACTCCGAAGCCTGCCGTCACGTCCGGATGTTCTAGGATCCACTGGATAACCTGTTCGACCGTTGGACAACCATGTTCGTTTTGTTGCATAAGGCTCTTGAAGGCCAACTCGACCGATTTACGGGTGAATCCCATTTCCATGATTTGTGACACCAGCGGTGTAGGAGCAGAGGAGCGAGGTCGTCCACTGCGGCTCGTCGTACCACTGTCCGACCCAATCCCAACGGCGGCGTTTCCCGTTGGTGTGCCGGGAAGTTCGCTTGCAAGGGACAACGTTTCATTGTTGTAGATCGGCACTCCGTGGATCATGGTCGGTTGTCCCAATGGCATAGGTCGTTGCCTGTTGGTAGCGGATTTGACATCCGCTGAACTGTAGTGAATGTGGCTTGCGAGCATCTGCGATATGTTCAATGCGGCCAACTCCATCTCCTGATAGGTGTAACAAGCTTTCAATGGACTCGGATGAGTCGCCCTCAGTAAGATCGTCTGAATTAATAGTTCCGCCGTGTAGTAAGCTTGCGACTCATCGGATGTGTTCGATTCACTGCGAGTTTTTCCGCTTTCCATCTCCGGACTGTTGTCATCTCGTTCGGAGGAAACACTCTCCCTTGATGCACTCTCTCCCATGCCAGGCGAACGCTGCCGTAGGATCCGGCGGAGAAGACTCTGATTGCGGAAAAGCACCCTGGTGGCCTTTAGCGTGGCAAAGTTGATCTGTTGGCTTTGTAGCAATGATGCACAGATCAAAGAAACACTGGGGCCTCCACCGTTCAGTGGGAGAATCTGCCCAACGCCGTAAAACATTACCGACCATGAATTCAGAAGCATCTCGCTGACGGTCACCTTCGATAGACTAAACGCACCGACGTCCGCACAATCAGTCACCTTGAAGATCGGGATTTTCTTCGTCTCGGCCGCACCGTGCACGTTCATCACCACCTTGCCCTTCTTTGTCATGCGTGAGATCGTTCCCCGGACCCCGTCAAGTGTAAGGTTGAGTCCAATACGTGGCCGCGAATCGCAGCCTCCGATCGTGCAGAGCGTTCCCACGATTGCACGCTTGTCGCTCTCCGTGATGCCATCCAGCTCGCTCACCAAAAAAATATCCGCGGTGAGGCACAGTTTTTGCTGCATGAAAGAATTTATGCTCTCGTTCCAATGTGGAAGGGTATGCAGCTTTCGGATCAGTAGTACCATTTCTTCTGCCACAGTTCCACTGTGCGATGCACTGTAAAGAACGCGCGATTTAGACTCGATTGAACCGGCCAGGAGCGAAGAATCGTTCGGACACGTAAGCGATATCCGTCCTAGCACGTCGAACAATTGACTGATAATTCCGTCCACTCGCGGTCGTTCCTCTTGCGACCAGTTTACTAGTGTCGATTGAAGCAACCGCAGACAGTGGAGTTTCTTGTATACATCCTTTTTATTCGCGATTGGCGAGTTGAGTATTTCGAATGCCAACGTGATCCATATCGGTGTCGTGAGCTGCCTGGAGAGGGCAGGTGACGAAGAAATCGCTCTCAAGAAACCGATTACGGTCCACTGCTCCAGGCCAAAGTTGTAGTGGTTTGATGAGGAGACTAGGCGAGATTCATTTTGCTGTAACATGGTACGAAACATTGACGCCACGGCACGAAGGGCATTTTGTTCCATTCTTTCCGCGTGTAGTCCAACCGAGGCGAAAAGCATCTGCAGCGTTTTAATGCACACATTGCGGAGCAGCTTTGTGGGGTGCGACTCGTTGCTGAGTGAATGGTCGATAAAATCCTCCCGTTCACTGTCCCTATCGGGGGAGAGGGCTTTCAAAGCACTGTCCGCAAGGCGTATATCATACTTTCCTTCTTTGCCCATGCGGTACGAGTTTGTGGAGCCATTATCCCACTCGACACGAACCCATCTTTAAAAAAGAAGAAAAAATAGGCTATAGCAATGTACAAACATCTCAACTCTTCTGATGTTCTACTCACCCATCTTCACCAATTTCACTAATGATTCGACCCTCGCCACCAGGACCATCCTGTTCGCCCCATTTCCAATCGGCACCGCGTGCGATTCTGGTACCAATTTTCATAAACTTAGACAGTTCTGGTCCAGAAAGTCCCTCTTTTGACGATTTCAACTAATAGAAGTAAGATCACACATTAGTTTTGTCGTTGCGAAAGACCTTTCTTTCATCAAACTGCTGTACTCACATTAGTTACAACATCCTCATAAATAACAGACGTATCCGAAGTGTTTTTACTACTCGGCATATCCGCTCCTGTTTGGCGCAATAACCCCATAATACTGCCAAGAATTCCAGAGTTAATCAGTAGGCTGAGTTCGTTCGCTTCGTACGTCCTCGAGAGGATACCGAAAATGCTTAGCAAAAAACGAGCGCGTGGTAGTTTCTTCAGGAACACGTACGTGCCCAGGTTCGAGTTGTCCTTCTCACCATGAGTCCTGTGGCGGCCGTTGATTTTGTCCTGATTGACATACTTTTGCAGCTCCACGACGGTCCATTCAAGAATTTTCGCCTGCGCGATCAGTATATCCGCCTTTTGGTATGCGGTGATCATGTTCAGATTATCCAGCACATGTTCGGCAACACGTTGTTGCTGTTGCTGGGGCATACCGTCTCCCACACCCATGCAAAGGTCTGCAACGTTTGCTTGTTTGACGTGCAAACCGAGGAAGCCATTGAAGAGACTGTACTGTACGGCATCAAAAAGGCCCGTAGTACGAAGCAGCTCGAAGAACATTTCCAACCCCTGCTTGCGTATTTGATAACGTTGTATTTGGCAGAACATAGCCCTCCGTAGCGTCTCCACGTCGCACTGATCGTGCAAGATGAAATCAACGATCTGCTGGCTGATTCCGTTCTTAAACTCTACCGGGTACGACTCCAACAGACATTTTTCACTTAAATTTGCGATGACATTGTTAATGAAGTCTTCGCCATCCTGTCCCTTTACAGTTTTTTCTCCACCACCTCCGTGGAACTCGATCATTTCATTCGTGGGCGTTTTGCTTTGGTCTTCATTGTTGAAGGAAATTTTCTTCACATTAGCATCGTCCGGAGGATTGACGTCGTTGCTATCGCCTACCTGCGCAAACGCATTCCCTGTGCTACTTTCAAGTAGGTTTTCATTCGATGATCCAACAACCTTCACCAGCGAGCCGTTGCCGAGCAAAATCACTGGCGATGCGGATCGATCGCCTACTCGTTCCCGTTGCACGTTTCCCGAATTGAGACTCTCCAAACTGGCCACCTTGATGAGACTTTCATTGACTAGATTTTCCGTAGAAATGGCCCCAACACCCTGATGAAGATGTTTCATGCTGCTGGTCAGCAGATTTTCTTGCGACTGAATCTTGCCTGTGTTACTAAACTGACTCTGGATGGTCACGTTAACTATATCCTCCGGTTTGGCGCAAGGCTGCCGGAGCTGGCGTTTCGCCGCACGCATATCGGCGATGATGCGTCGAACAAGCGACTTGAAGCGCGGCCATCGATGCAGTATGTGAAGCCTGGCCAGTCCGTGCTGCTCGAGGCTGATCGCGGGCCGAATCTCGTACAAAAGAAAGCGACATTTGTCGATCATAGGAGCGCACACTTCCTTGTAGCTGCGGTTTAGTTGCTGGCGCATCTTCACGATCGCCCATTTCGTCTGGTGCACCGTGCGGATGATCGTCACGATCGGTTGTGGTGGTTTCGAACCGATTCCACTCAGCTCCCGATCGACGACGGCAAGCGCCAAGGGTCCGAGGGCTTGATGACGGATCAGTACGGCCATGAGAAGGCGCTCCAACTCCACGACCGGATGCTCCGTAGGGAACTCTTGATGCCAGATAAGATGATGTTCCTTACAGTATCGCTCACAGATTGAGATCCACGACGAAACCAGGAGATCTGTGACCTTTCCCTCGCCCAGATTCGCAAGGAGTGTATCCACTCGTTGCGAAATCAACACCATTGGCCAGCTGGCCATTGACGGCAAACCCTCCACGATCGGTCGATGCGAAGACGCGTCTGTTGGCGTACTTCCCGCGGTTGATCCACTGCTTCGTGCTTCTCCCTTTTCCTCGTCGAAGGGATTTGATGGCTGCAGGACCTGCAGACCTCCGCTCAAAACATGCGAATTAAGCAGATTGCGGCACTGCAACTCCGCCGGTTGCAAGTGCGACCCGACCTGCAGGATGCTCGCTCGTAATCCCAACAGATATCCTAGCACGCACTCCGAGTCGAAGTGTGTCAGGGTGACCATCGGTCGGGGGCTTGCACCATTATCGCACATCTCATTGACCGCGTACCGACCTACGCGCAAATACGATGTAATGAACTCAAATGCCGCGCGATGCTGCGGGTTACCGATCTCCAGTGAAATATCACGACCATCGTTTGCCTGCAGGAGCTCCTGCGTGAGAGTATTTTCCGGCTGGTAGTCCTTCACATCGTACACGTTCCCGTTTATAATTACCCAGCTGCCTCCGTCGCGAATATGATTGTCGATGTCGCTTCGCCGGATGAGCATCGTCTCTTCCTGCACTGGCATTGCTTTGGCTGCTCCGCGACATATGATTCCCGGCCAGCCCATATCATCCGTGTCATGCAATTCACCATCCTGCGTCAGTCGGTTGAAATAATCGAGCGCGTTCAGAAGCGGTATAAAGTGCCTATTCCAGTCGAAGTTGGACAGCAACAGCGGTTTGTCCTGCTGTATCAACACCAACCCTACGATCAACTCATGCAGAAGTGCATCCGAAATGTCGTTGCTGAGAATTTCTGCCACGCCGTCTTTCCCTTGAAGGATTGTTTCGTAAGCCTTATTCAGTGTCGTCACGCATGGCCCCACAAGCTGCCCAATGTAGGTGTATAGCAGTGCTTCCGCGCCACCGCCGCCCAGGTCGTCCACTTTGGAGGCGTAAAGGTACGAAAGAAGCAATCGCTGAAATTTATGCAGCAAATCCAAACTCGGCGAGGGTGGCTCGGGTGAGCAGAATCCTTCGTCAGGTTTGAGGTATGGTCCCAGCATGAGCTGACCGAGACGCGCCTGTGTTAGGCTGGAATTGTTTCGTAGAAGTTGTTTAAGTAGGTGCAACAATGAAAGATGTGTGCCGCTGCCTGAATCCTGTGGTCGTTGCTGCTGGTGGTGGTTGATGGCTTGATTAAGCGCCGTCTGGAGGCCACCTTCAGCCATCAGCGATCCTACTAGCAGGTCCGTCATGAAGCGATGTCCCGCCGACGATGCCACCCCGGTTCCACTGGATCCATCATGCCCAGATGGAAGCAATGAGGTAAGTGTTTGCGCGCGTTCTGAAGCCGTGGGAAGTATTATGCTCCAGCCTACTTGGAGTGCCCATTGGGCTGCTTCTTGCATCGTTTTCAGGACGACTGGCCCTCCGGCAAGGCTGAGGATACGAGTTTTCAAGCTGGCCAGCAGGCGTGAGCCTTCCACCAGGCCGACCTGCCGCGGGTGGATATTGTTCATGATCATGGCGTGCAGTTGGAGTCGGAGCAGATTCAACGAAGCGACCGCAATACATTCCGCCTCTTGACTTGGTGGATGCCGAGACGCCTCTGTGGCGGAAACATTTTGCGAAGCGCACACCATACAAAGGAGCTGATCGAGCAGGCGGAACGTATGTTCGCTCAAGTCCACCACGAACGGGATCTTCGTGGGAATGCCCAACGTGGACGAGTGACACCATACGATACTTTGGGCAGCACCGGCGGTCATGCCGGCAATGCGCAACGTCGGTGGCGTTGTTAGTATCGGCATCAGGATGATGGGATCCCGAGTGACACATCCAGGACAGATTTGCTGGAAGTCGTTTCGTCCCCAACCGTAAAGCTCCCCGGAAGCGGTGAGCGCGAGACAATGTGCCAGTCCCACAGCTAGATCTACGATTTTCTTCCCCTCGAGTGCTTGTATCATTTTAGGTAGAGGGGAGTGTTCGGAGTGTCCGTGCCCCAGTCTACCGCCGTGGCCCTTCCCCCAGCTGTACACGGTTCCATCTCGACTGAGGGCCACGCTGAACTGTGAACCGGAGAACACCTTCACTGCACCATTTTGAGGGATTTCTATTTGCACGGGAATGGATGATCCATTGCATGACCCATTCCCCAGCTTCCCGAAATCACCGTCACCCCAGGCGAAAACGTCACCAGCGTCGGTGACGCAGAGAGAATGCGCATCGCCGCAACCGAGAGCCACGTGGACCACTCGATGCGGCTTAAGAGCCGCCACGAGTGTTGGAAGATGCTTATCCTCGGAAATGCCATGTCCCAGCCGTCCGTAGGTTCCACGGCCCCAGGTATAGAGTTCTCCGTTGGCGGTGATACTCGCACTGTATGATGCTCCACAGAATACCGAGGTCACCTGCCGCTCCGCGAGCGCCGCTATGCGGGTGGGTAATTCTTTCGCAGTTGTGTCCCCATGCCCAAGGCGACCACCTTCTCCATTGCCCCAGGAGAAAACGTCGCCGCTGGCACTGAGCGCGAGCGCGTGCCTTCCCTCACAGTGAGCGGCTATTTGGATGATGTTCACAGCTTCCAACCCTTCCAACGGTTTGGGGACAGTGTTTTCTGTCGCGCAGCTCGTCAAGTGGGTCAACGACAGCACTTGTCCTGTGCTGGTGAGAAGATAAATGGTGTTTTCCGTGCATACTACTTGCCGAAGTTGGATACCGCCCGGAAGTTCGATTGCAGCAGTGGAGTATCGTGGGATTACTCCAGGAAACTGTCCAATTGCTGTAACGCCATCGACGGAGTTGTTGGCCGTCTCGGAGGCGGTGAATCCGTACATTTCGGAAGAGCAGGCACTCCAGCCGAGAGTAAATATTTTCTGCGAGTTGGATTTGCTTATCACCTTCGTGGAGTAGTTCCCGGCCGGAAGGTGAGGTTTGGCAAGGCGATCCAAGTGGCTTATGACAATAACCGCTGCTTGCTTCAGGTCAACACAGGTTGTTTCGTTTTCCGGTAGCGTTAGAAAGCGCAGAAAGGATTCCGTTGGCCCGAAATGGAATGAATCGGACGGGTTGTATGATCCAAAGCTTTCGATTTGCTCATATCGGTGCAATAGAGGGACAAGTGGTGCGCCGGTATTCTGCGGTGGACTTCGATTGTCATCCGATTGTTGGTCTTTCTCGTGTAAGGTAAGTAGCAACGAAACCCCTTCAAGGGAACCACCAAGTGTACCTTTCTGAGCACCAAGTTCTAGCAGAAGATTCAGGGCGATATGTCGATCCGCTTTAGGTACCAAGCAGCGTCCACCCATAACGTCACCCAATACAACCTGACGTAGGAATTTGATCGATTTTTCGACTACTTCAATCCACAGTGTCGACATATGAGACGTGTCGAAGAGGGAAGCTTCCGGTAGGCTTTGCAGGGCTTCTAGCGCCTCCGATAGAAGCTCGCTGCAGAGTTCCACGTCCTCGCCGGAACGCCAGGCACGCCTGAGAAAGGCGAAGGAAAAGTTTAACGCTGCCCGTGTGCCAACACGTGCTAACCCGAACGTAGCCTTATCGGAATCTTTCGTTGACACACCGACCGTCCGATCGAGACTAGAATTTTTCTACAAAAAAAAGGCCACATTATTGTATCCAAATTGGTGGTAAGCTGGTGAGATATTTACACTAAGCTTAGCCGCATCGCACTCGCTTGTAATCAAATCAGACGAATGCTGTTTCTCCTCGGGTCTTTCTTCTGGTTTGCATCGCTGTAGTGCAATGAAGTATCTCCTGTACACGTAGAGAAGCTGCCGGGTGCGGTTTGCTGAAAGACAGTTACCGGCTGCTTGCAGACAGATGTCTCTTTGTTCGGTTATCAGCTTTTTTATGCACGCTTTTTTATCCTCCGTTCCTATAAATAACGGAAAGAATTTGGAAAAAACAAGCAGAACATGAGCTAAGCTACGCTGGAACCAATCGCGCTTTGTGCCTTGTTGCTGCGCAGTGCAGTATCATTGCATTTGCACATTGTTGTGCAAAAAATGGCAATGAACTTCACACGATTCATTGTCTACACTCACCAGGAACAGGGCTCCACAGCCAAGAGTCCAATTGGACGGAGCTTGCACTGTACGATGCTGATTCAGTTGATGGAATATGATTTTGTGATTGGCTTTTCTTCGATTGCCCAATGCCATTACCCGCAGCACCCCCCGGTGATTCGCCTTCTACGTCCAACGATTGGCAGCCGGAACAGATACAATTTGAGTTTGCCGCACAAACCCCTTTGCAACAGGAGCAGGTTAAACTTTCCGCCCCACAATAGTACCGTCCATCGGTGCGGGAATAGGCAACGTCACCGTTCGCATTTACCGCCGTGTGGGCTCTTTCAGTGCCGACTTCTTCGTCGTGAATTAGGTGGTTCCATAGGTTGGCTAAGTCCTCCGCACTTCGGAGTGCACTACTAACATCCGCTTTAACCCACTTCTCGTCCAAATACGGTAGGGGACGGAAGTAGATTTCGCCCCCGAGGGCTAATGGAGCCGCCGATGCCTTGGTGGAGTTCAACATTTTCAATCAAAAAATTTCTCGGCTTGCGCTCGTCGCGAACAACTACTTAACTATTGCAAGCACATACACACACACACATCAATGCTAGCTGGAGCCAACATTTATACACGCCCGAGGAAAAGGAAAACTCTCCTCCACTCTTGCACGCTGCACCGCTGTACCTTCCGATGGTTCACTTGAACGCACTTGAGGGTATAGACGGGAAATTGACTGTTTTCGCCTGCTTAGACTCCATTCTTTTTGGTTCGTATTCCAAACAGAATGGAAAAGCAGAAGTGTAAAACAGTTAAAGCGAGCTGGATCGGAAAAGCAGGCTTTATGTGCTAGAAACAACAAAATTTCCACCAGAAACCTCCGATACAATTTACTTTCTCCTACAAATTTTCACAACTTCCACTGACATTTGTGGTAATCATTTCTGCGCAGACGCACTGTGAAGCTTTTCGTATAAAACCAAGAGCTGAGGAATGCAATATGTCTCTGGAAAGTTTTACCAACATATCGTTTAATACTGTTTTATTGGTAGCAGGCCCGTTACATGACATTTTCTTCTTCAAAGGTGTAAATTAACGTCGACTGCGATCCCTTTACCGAATGCTCCCTTTTACTAGTGCATATCATTTTCGATTAGAGCAAAACAGATACACAAATGCAACGATAACCCAATATGAAGTAAAGGCACTTTAGGTATATTCACAGTATGTCATCAGTTTCGAAAAAAGAAGAGGACAAACACTGTTTGTTTTGGTTCAGATTTTGCCCGTGCATTACCTGTTGCGTGATTTCATCGATTATCTGTCCAAACAGCAGACTCGATAAAATCAGTTTGTTTGTGGTTGTCTATTTCAACTCAAGTTGACTTGACATTGCATCGTAGGCTATAAACGAAGCGTTGAACCATCATTTTTTTGACAACACAAATAAGACATCTTTGAGATTGCATCGATTGGCTGTAGTGGGAAAGAACCAGTTGTGCTATTTACAATCTGCTTGTAATACAGGATATACGCAGCAGTTTACAGGAATTGTTAATTCAAGTTTGTGCAAGAATGGCCGGTAATCCTACTGAAGAATTGGGTACGTAAAATTTTCTAATGATCGTGACCGATTGCACTCTAATTTGTGCAATTTTGGTGGCTTCGATGACAGTGCATTTTCCGGAGCATATAAAGTGACTCAGTTTTGGATTTTTCTAAATTTCAGAATTGTTGGAACGTGTACTTCTTCGTTTGGGTTATGCTGATACGGATGAGCAACTACAGACCACAGTGACAAAGTTTCTTACTCCGGTGTTGATCAAGATAACGTCACCAAATGAAAGTGTGCGGAAGAAGGTATTGATGGTCCCTAATGTAGACCTTTTCTGCACAATATTATTACGTTCGCTCTTTTCGAATATTCAGGTCATGGACATTTTAACGCATATCAATAAGCGGTTGAGATCTAGGAATCAAATTCAGATACCTTTGACACCGCTTTTGGCACAGTATCAGCAGGCAAATTCGTTATTCCTCATTGTAAGTCATTAAAAGGTGTACCGGAGGGATGTATAAGAATAGAATAAGGACTATGATTTTATTGCAGAACTTTGCTATTATCTACATCACGATGGGCTTCCCGAGGTTAACGGTCGTGGAGCAAACCGAATTAGCACCGGTGCTGTTGAACTGTTTGGAAGGAAAACCAGAAACACATCAGGACAAGTAAACGAAGAATTTATTTAAGTATAACAATGTAAAACAATCCGTTCCGTATCGTTCCTATGTTTGTAGAATACTGATGCTGGTTCTGCCCTTGCTTGGCGAGATCAAGATACCGGCGAATACGGAAAGTCGTGCTGAACTGCTTGGGTTGTCGAATAAGCCTCACACGAAGCATCAGCTGCTTTCGATACTAATGGACGTGCTCCTGTTGCCGTACGGAACACTTCCTGAGAGCGAAGCTCCACCTGGCATGAGTGTGTACTCGTTCAAACGTGTCACGACGAAGCACCTGAAAGCGGAAGAGCTGGAGCAGTTGAAGAAGGGTATCGTGAGGTTTTTATGCGGTGGTATTTTTCCAGAACCAGACATTTTAGCTCACCTTGTGGTCGCATCCGCCGATACAAGATTTTCCGTCGCTACCCCAGCTATCGGCGAGTTGAACAAAATTTGCAGTTCGCTAGAGTGGTCCGATCCGAAACTTTCGACACCGTTATATACGCTGTTTTCGGGCAACGGCTCGAAGCTACCCGATCGTAAAACGAGCGGAGTGAGCGCGAGAGTACGACAAAAGCTACTCCTGCATTTGTTGAAATGCCGTGGCAACGGAATTCTAATCGCAAATGGAATACAGGTGATCTTTGAGTCTCTATTTGGAGAAAATGCCAATCAGAAGTGTAAAGTGTTGGCGTTACAGTTTGCCTGTAACTTAATAAACAAGTACGTTCACTGATTACAGGAATATTATACTTTCAATGTCTCTGCTTCATTTTAACCTATTATCAACCTCTTTCCAGTGGCCAGACGGATTTGCTCAACAAAATTTCGAAGGTACTCCTATCGGGAATTGCCAAGCTTATTGGAACAAAGTCGGAAGAAACGAACGAGGTGCAGAATGCGGCGTACAGTGTAATCGCTCAGCTAGCAATTGTTTGCCCCACGACTGTAAACGAGGACATTCAGCTTGTCGGGGAATACTTCAATCACCTGCAGCAGGGTCCAGTCGAACTGCATTCGAATATACGCGAGGCCTTGGTGGCATTAGCGCAGGCATTCGATTGGCGAAAGCAGTCCCCCAAAGTCCCGATACCTTCCGAGAACCAAATGGAAACGGAATCCGATGAGAAAAGATCCGGTGGTTCAGGGAAGGTTTTTCCAAAGGAAAGGTTCACTCCAAACGCCAATCAGCACCTGTTGTTGGCATTGCTCGGTGAGAAGGCGGAATCAAAGATGACAATTGTGCAAAATGTTGCCTCTGTGTTCCTGACCACCTGCTTTCCCGATTACTACGTTCCTTCGCGCTATCTGTTGCTGATCATCTGTGGCGAATGCTCCCAGTTGCGCGAAATGATGACCGCCTATCTGTACGGTGTGATGAAGAAAGACCACATCAACTACGGGATCATCCTGTCGGTGACGGATTTTGCCAGAATGCAGTCGTACCTGTCGGTGGAAGATAAGCAAAATCCACTATCCGTCAATGAACCGAAGCGCATCGTTTTGCCTCCGTTCGCCGATATGGTTGAGCACGTGGCGAATAAATCGGCGCGTAAAGTTGCCACAATCATTGATAGAATAGGTTACGGCAAAGTGAAGCTCCCATACGGGTACGACACATACGCTGAGGTACTGGATTATTTGCGCATCTGTTTGCTATTCAATGCGGGAGTCAATACGCACCCCGGGGATGATAAAGAACTGTTCAAACTTACAGCGTTTCTACGGAAGATGGTAGCTGACGGGCATCGGGACACGATCGTGAAGTACAACGGCCTAATTCGTCGATTAGTCATCGCCCGAAAGGGTATTACGGAGTTGTCCTGCTTGTACGATCTGATGAATAGTATCCCAGATGAGCTTGTGGAGGAGAATCGTGATCTTCTACTGACGTTGGAGGGTTCGTTGAAGGAAATATCCGAACCGACGTCCAACCTGATCGCCAAAGTGTATGGAATCCTGCTGGCGTACGTCAGCGATGATACGGAGTTCGAACGGCAGGTGAAGGAACTACAAACTCTTGGAAGCAAGTCGCTTGAGACAAGACGCGGTTCCGTTTTAGCGGCAGCTAATGCCGTCCATCGTAAGTTGTTGTTGAAAAAGAATGTTTCAGGGGCACCGGTTAAGGAGTGGAGTACTCTGAAGGACTTGATCGAGTTACTTGTTTCGTTGCTGGGCGAACAGCAATCGTTGCTGCAGTCGGCAGCGATAAAAAGCCTCTCCTTGATCGGGTCCTGTACTGCTCTTCCGCTTCCTGATGACAATGCTGGGTCAGAAAAAATGGAAACAGACACCACCGAAAAGAAGTCGGTCACGACAAAAGCTTCGTTGATGGAAACCCTGATGACGCTGCTTCAGAATGGCCACACAAAGGCGAAGATACGAGAAGATGCTGCCCATTGCCTCGGGTACCTTGCGGTCGGTGACCGCGAGTACTACGCGCGGAAGGTGTTAGAACGATTCCTTGGTCTGCTTAAGATGACCAAAGATCCTGCACTGCACATTACTATGGGCCAGGCGCTTGCTTGTACGCTGCAGGGCCTACCGAAGGCTGACACGGCCGATGGGTCGGTCGGTAATGTTGACGATGATACGCTGTCCTGGTTCCTCATAGAGCTGGTAAAGCAGGTGAACGAAACACATGCATATTTAAAACAGGCGTGTGCTATATGGTTGCTGGCAGTGGTAAAAAACTGTAACCAGCGTCGGCCGGTGCTGGAGAAGCGGCAAATACTACAACTTGCTCTCACTGATCTGCTTTCCGAAGATAACGGTATGCTCCGTCGATGAGGCTCTGTGGATTGCTTATGTTATATATGTTATCAACACGTTTATGTGATTTTTCCGCCCTTTAGAACTCGTCCAAGATGTGTCCTCCCGTGCTATGGGCATTATTTACTCCATCGCCGATGACAAGAGCCAGGAGGAGATGTCAAATCTTTTGCTCGATCAGCTCATAGGCGGCCGACGGCAGGTGCGGAAGGTCGCTGCCGATACGAAGCTCTTCGAAGATGGTGTCCTCGGCAAAGCACCGACTGGGTATTGTTCGAATAACAGTTTGGTGCTGCTCATGTTTCTAACGCTGCTTTTTCTTCACAGGGGTAATCTTACGACTTACCAAGAGCTGTGCAATCTCGCTACAGACCTGAACAAACCGGATATGATCTACCAGTTCATGCAGCTTGCTACTCATAACGCTACGTGGGACAGCAAGCTCGGGGCGGCCTTTGGATTGCAGTCGATTTCAATGTCGGCTAAGATGAAGATGGAACCGTATCTCGGCAAGATCGTGCCATACCTGTTTCGCTATAAGTACGACCCGACACCGAAAATACAGAACCAGATGATCTGCATCTGGGATACGGTGGTATCGGACTCGAAGGCCACCATTGAGTTGTACTACTGGGAAATATTGGAAGATGTTACAAAGAATCTTACGACGAACGAGTGGCGTACTAGAATGGCTTGTTGTCTTGCCGTGAGAGATTTGATCAAGCGGCCGGCCGGACTAAAGCTGCGATCGGATTCAGTGGGCAGGCCCAAGAACTCGGATGACGAGGCGGCGCCACGGGCTACAGTTGGAGTCGATGCTGTACAAAGTATGGATGTGGATTCGGAGAATGTTCCGGAGCCAGAGTTGCAGAATCTCTGGAGACAGCTGTTCCGTGTAATGGACGATATTCACGAGGGGACGCGTCTCGCCGCCGAAGGCACCGCTAATGTGCTGAGTAAGGTGTGCGTCGTTGCCGCATCCAGCGACCACAGCAAATCTGGACTAAATGTTGCTAGTTCAATCATTCCAGTGCTCTTGGGAACTGGCGTTACCAACACTGCCGAGGAAATAAGGAGCTTAAGTATTCGGACACTTTCCGAGTTGATTGATTCGGCCGGTGCGTTAATATTGCCGCATTTGACCACTTTGATTCCGTGTTTGTTACAAGCGACGGGCGAGTTGGAATCTACCAAGCTCACGGCTCTCTCTACTATGATGTCAGGATTGTCAGGTTGTGGAACGCAGGAACACATCGATTCGTTCCGTGCCGAAGCGGCCAAGCAGCACTACACGATGGAAACCATCACCAAGTGTGTTCGGCATATCGATTACGCAACTTTCGAGCGCATGACTCCGGCCCTGCTGGATCTCCTGAAGACGAACGTCAATCTGGGCACCAAGGTGGGTTGTGCGCACTTTGTCTGCCTCGTTTGCGTTCAACTTCGCGCGGAGATGCAACCACTAACAAGTAAATACTTGGGCGCCTGTTTCTCGACCCTGTCCGATCGTAACGCGACTGTGAGGAAGTATTATGCTTCGGCCATAGGTCATCTGATTGGAACGGCTAAGGAGCAATCCATCGTGCGGCTATTTGCTAAGCTTGAGGAGCTTTACTTTGAGCAACAAAGTTCGAATTCGAAAGCGGTCCCACTGACGATACAGGCCATCAACAAATGGCACCAGGAGGTACTGAAGGACTACAGTGCAAATGTGCTGCCACTGGTATTTTTCGCCATGCACGAGGAGATCACCGAGGACAACAAATCGACGGTAGAGTTGTGGCAGGAGTTGTGGCACGATATCAACACCGGGGATGCGGGCTTGAGGATGAACCTAGATTCGATCGTGACGATCCTTGAGACGAATCTGAACAACCCTTCCTGGTTGCTGAAGGCGCAGGCGGGTGCGGCTACTAACACGCTGGCATCGAAGATGAGTGCCACACTGGACGAACCGGTGAGGCATCGGTTGGTTGACCTGATTCTCAACAACGTCACGGGGAGGACGTTCCAGGGAAAGGAAAAGTTACTGCAAGGCTTAGCCAGCCTGTGCAAGAAGCTTAACCAGGATACGAGCAACCACGGCCAGCGAATCGTGGACGCGGTGATGAAGGAATGTCGCAAGGAGGAACCGGTCTACCGCACACACGCCTTGCGCTCTCTTGGCAACATTCTCGACGAGTTGAAGGTGGATCGATTTGAGGAAGTTTACAACATGGTGTGGCATTTGCTTGACAAGCAGCAGGATTCGTCGTCGGCCAACGAAAAAGCCGATAATGCGTCAGGAGAGTTTTTGAGCTTGGAAGAGCGCAACAAGCAGATGCTTATCTCCGTGCAGCTGAAGGAAACGGTATGCGAAACGTTGGGCAAGGCTTGGCCAGAAAACTCAATCGAAACACAGCGCCGCTATCAGAAGATGTTCGTTGAGAAGTGTGTTCAGTGTTTGAAGTTGAATACGCGCCCGGTTCAGATGAGTCTACTGCAAGCACTTGGCCGGTTCCTGGAACGGTTGGCAGTGCTGCGTAAGGTGGACGATATGGGCGCTGTTATGGAAGGGAACACAGCTGGCGAAGGAAGTGCATCAGGGAATCGAGAAAAGAAGGCTAAGGTCGAACCGGACTACAGTAACGTTTTGGAAACAATATGCCGCATCGTGCTATCGGCGATTGTTGAAATAGCAGGTAAGAAAATACATGAATTGTAGAATATGGAAGAGAGTGGAAGTGAGATGAACAAATCTGTCGTGGATTTAATTGTTTCGTTTTGTATTCTCCAGCTATTCCTAATACTGGTCTTAAAAAGGAAGCTCTCAACATCATGCTTACATTGACGAAGAAATTGAAGGCAAAGGAAACTGGGACGGTGGATGTGGAGATGGGATTGGTGCAGCAAACCTTCGCTCAAATACTTACGCAATTGCAAAAGGACACAGCTCCTGAAATTAAATGCCGTCTAAAGGATTTGGAGGATAAGCTGAAGTAAAGGGGGGCGCTGAGGATTATGACTTACAAAGCGGTGCAATGCAGTAACTTCCCGCATTTCTTTTATCATATGTAAAATGTGTGTGTATCGTGTGAGTTCCGCAGACTTAACAGACCTTAACGGTTTAGCTCTGCATATCCTCTTCTCGTAAATTATGTATTCGTGGATACTTAATGATTGCAAGATGTAAAGAAGTAATTGAAAATAAATAAATGGCCGTATGTCGAAAAATAACATTTTTATTCCATTGATTTTTTTCAGACCAAGTAGGTTGATGATTATATGCGCCGCTCATCGAAACTCCATGAAGATGTTTTCCCATGGTCCTTTACTTCCACAGACGTGGCCTTCAGACTGTCGCGTAACTGATCGCAGACTCGAAAAAGGTGCGCATCTTTGGTATCCAGTGCACGTTGTCGGATTTCGTTGCGGGTTTTTACTATCGTCTCAATGGCGCGTTCAAGAGAATGACGTGTATTATCCGGCGACAATTGGCGTTGGGAGGAATTGTCGATGGAGCGTAGCCCGTACGCAAGTAATTCGCCGCGAACGTATTCAGTTGCTGCCAGAACCGCACCTACATTGGATGCCCCAATCAATGGTGAATGGCTACAATTGTTGTGTTGATCATTAATTGCTTTTTGTACAGTCGACATAAGTTCACTGAGTGCAAGGATGGAATTTGCCGTATTGAAATCATTTTCCAGCATTCGCTCGATCGAAGATTTCGTTTCGCGTAGTTTTTGCAACAAACTTTCAGTGCTACCACTGAACGTAGCTGGTTTCAGCCCATCAATGTAGGCTTTGGAGTCATTGAAGAAACTGATAAATTTCCGCAGCACATTTTTTGCAGTCGTCATCGCCTCGGGACCGTACTCGATCGCACTGCGGTAGTGCGACAGGAGGCAAAGCATGCGGAAATCATCTGCATCATACTCATTTAGCATGTCCGATATGCTGATGGTGTTTTCAAGGGATTTGGACATTTTGTATGTTTGTCCTGCGACATGGAGCTGACCCGTGTGAATCCAGTGCGTTACCCAGTCGGATACGTCGTGATAGCAACAGCTTTGTGTTTCCTCATTTTCGTGATGCGGAAATCGAAGATCTATACCACCGGCGTGGAAGTCTAATCGGTTGCCGAAGATATGGCTTGCCATCGTCGAACACTCAATATGCCATCCGGGTCGGCCCTTGCCGAAGCTGGTCGTCCAATAGGGTTCGCCGGGTTTTGAAGCCTTCCACAAAGCGAAATCAGAAGGATGGCGTTTTTCACTGAACGTCGTTGTTTCACTCCTCGGTTCGATGACAACCTTTTGAAGCTTTCCGTATCGCTCGTATTTGCTGGTTTCGAAGTAAACTGATCCATCGACTGTTCCGTAAGCATACCCCTTATCTACAAGGACCTGTATAAAACGGACTATAGCTGGAATGTGTTCGGTTACGCGTAGTTTAACGTCCGGTGATTTCACGTTAAGTCTGCTTAAATCTCCCCAAAATTCATCCTCATACTTGCGTGCCACTTCTTGCCAGTCAACGTTACGATCCTTGGCCCGAATAATTATTTTATCATCGATGTCGGTTACATTCATCGCTGTAATAACTGAAAAGTTGAAGCGGTGCCGTAAAATTCGTTGAATAATATCCAACCGGACGTAGCAGCTTGCATGACCAATGTGTGCGGAATCGTATACGGTTGGGCCGCAGGTGTAGAACGATAGGAAGGGTTTTTGATGATCCAGTAAACGCAATGTTATTTTTTCCTTCTCTCGTCCATCATACAGCCGCAAGCAGGGGCCGAGTTTAGAACTACAGTATTTGCGAATCGAAGCAGAACGTTGAAACATGCTAAACGGGAAGCTGTTTCGCACAAGCTGCCTGCTTCAAAACATGAACAGCTGGTTTTGACGTTTCGTTAACCTTCATTACATTCAAGATTTTTACATATCACGGCTGTGCGCAGCTGTCAAATGAATGGTTACGAAATTGCGAATCAAAACAAACATTATTTGGTGCACTTTGCTGCGTTCCTTCAGTAATTTCTGTAGAAAAGTGCAATATATATCGGGATTGATTGAAAATGATGCGATACGAAGGAAACGAAGAGCTTGCGGACAAATCTGCGTGTGCTGGCGTGCGAGCGGACTTGAAAATGTGTTTGCTCCAAAGCGATTGCTGTAAAAAGGTTAGAAGGAACAACCCCGGCTTGTGGTAATTGGCGAAATCTTCATCGTGGCAAGGCACTTTTTTTTATTTTTCTTGTAGGAAAAGAAAACCCCCCGAGAATGTTTGAACCGCACCGATGGATCCGTCCCAAGTGAATGCTTTGTGTTGCGGAATACGTTTTTCGAGTGTAAAAGATCCATGGTATGTTCCAATATTATGAAAACATCCCCTGTCCTATCGTTTCTATACTGACAAGCTCTTAAATCTCATTCCAAACAGCTCGATAATCGGCAAAGGTTTCGTGGTAGGAAAGGTTACTAAAACGAGCAATCATCGATGGTTTACAAGGGCAATTATGTTTTTATTTGTTTCCATTCAACCAGCCAAATATGCTGGTCATAAACTTAGTTCATAAAATATAGCTTAAAACCAATCATAGCTCATGTTATGTCCAACTACTTTCGGATACGTTCGAACGGGCCCCGACGGAAATACGATCCAGTTCTCCGTCCAAGCTTTGGCTTTTCTCGTAGGAAAATTGACTGGCTCCACTCACGCTGCTGATGGATAAATCACTCAAACTTACTGCCATGGTTGTCGGTTGAGGCGGGTCAACAACCTTCATCAACTGACCATCGACTTGTTCGTTTATTATGTTCTGCGATGTGTAATCCAAATTGCTTCTAGTAGTGTGCAGCTGTGGTAAGATTCCACCGTTGCCTTGGCCTTTATCTGTGTGCGGAATAATTATATCCCCATCAGATAAACCGAACTCTGTACTGGAACAATCATCCAAACTTCGATTGGATGTTGGTTCAACAGTGGGATGTTGTTTAGCGGGAGACGCGGAACCTACATTTGGTGGCCTGTTCATATCATTTGCTGTTAGCCTAACGGCGTTTCCCGACGTACTGTTTGGCTTCGAGTACGACCTACTCATCTGATCTAGTTTTTGAAGATTTCCCTCAATGCTTCGCCGGAGATCCTTTGTGTCCTTCGCCAACGTATCCGAAAGCTTCTCATTGTGGTCCTTCGATCGTGCTGCAGGAATTGGTCGGGTTGTTTCGATTGCCGGATGCTCTTCTGGCCATGTTTGCTGCCCCACGTCAGAACTAGTTGCGATGGCAACATCCACCACGTTGTTTTCGATTCGACGAGAACGTTTAAGGTATTTTAGTGGGTCGAACGACCGAAAAGGATTCTCAAACTGCGTTCCATTGGCAGTGATCTGAATCGGTACCATCACTTCCGGGCAGATCGACATAGCTGGCGATCTCTGCTGCTCGACGTTTCCCTCAGCGGTGACCTCATCCATTAGCTCTCTTTGATTGAGCTCCAGTTTTTCATCGTTGTACCGCGTCCATATCTGTACCTTCTCATTGATTAGCTTCCGTTTGTCCTCTCGCTGCTTCTGCAGGTGTCGCTCGAAGGAGTGATTAATCTTATCGCTCTCCTTCTCTAACTGTTCGATCGTTTGCTTTGCATTTTGGATGATCACGTTTGTTTCGTCCTCGAACGTTGCCAGCAGTTCCCGCTCCACGTTGTGCAGCACCTGCAATTTACTTTCCTTAGTCTTGGCCGCCTTGAGCGATTCGAAGTAATTGGTCTGGCGTTGCTCTTGCTTCTGCAGGTCGTTCCGTAGTGTGGTCAGTTTGTAGTCCACCGTACGCTCCTGCTTGTAGAGATGGTCCAGTTTCTCGTCGATTTTTCGCATAAAGTGTTGACTTTCGTCATCCCGCGATTGCAGCACCGTGACGTATGGCCGATTTCTTTTCGGACTCGGTACTGCCGTGGGCTCCACTAGGTTGCGACAAATTGTTTTTTCAAACTTTTCCTTATATTCTAGTTCAAGTTGTTGCAACCGCCTCGCGTATTTTTCCTCCATCTGCGATTTTTCTTTATCGAGTAGTTTGAAAACTTGTTTTTGCAACTTTGCTACATACTTTTTACCATGTTCGGTCGTTTTCAGTTCGTGCAGGAACTCCGTGTAAGTTTTCCGATCCTTTTGCTGTCGCTTGGGTTCGCTGGCTTCGCCTTCGGCCTCTTTGTTCGTTTCCTTCTCGGCTTTTTTGTCCTCGTTCCTTTGCCGCTGAATTGCTGTAATGAGCTGTTCGAACATATTCGTACACGATTCCAATTGTTCGACTAGCCGGGAAACGTTTTCCGAACACACCCGCAATGACGGGCCTTCCTCATCCGCTCCCTTACTGTGCTGGCCGTCTGCGCTTTGCAATCCTTGCTGCTGTTGTCGCTGACTTTCCTCCAGCTGAGTGATTCCTTTCCCGACCGCTTTCACACGGTGTAAAAGTTTCTCCACGTTACGGTGCAGTTTCTCCACCTCGAGCTGCTTAAGCAACTTCTGAGCGTTCGCCTTTCTCCTTGTCGCTCGTTGCAACCTACGAAGTTTCGTTTCCTGTGACTTGACCGAAGTTAGGATCGATTTGAACACGATGTACAACAGCGAGCGGTTTCCTTGTTCGTTACCGAATTTTTCGTACTTTTCCACCAGGCCTCCGTAGTGCTGGATACCTAGGGCTTCGAAGATTTCCCCCAGCTCGGTCCGATTCAACCGAAACTTGGGCGACCGGGTGAAGTCTGGCAGCGTGTTCTTGAACGGGACCTCGTTGCTGAAAATCGACAGGGAAAAGTGACAATTTTGTGTGTACAGAAACTCGGCAACCAGTGTATTGAGAACCAGAACTAATGGCGACAACACGATGCCCTGTTGGATTTGTAGTTTAAGCGCAATTTTTTTGCCTGAAACACAGTTGAAAACGTTTATGTCGTTGCTTCAGAAGCGAATACCGCTGGCCTAGGGCTGACGACGAAGGGCTTACCCAGAGTGGTGCGGCTCATTTTCTCTATTAATTTCCGCTTCATCTGCAACTGAATGTTTGCCTCGATGCCTTCCTCATCCATCCAGTTTTTGAGCTGCGTTTTCAGCTCTGCGCTATCGATATCTTCAATATCACCCATCGTACGAGAAGAATCAGGCATTTTAGGTGGAATCAACTCAATTCCGATGATTTTCTACACTTTTTGGATACCAAATAAAATTTCACATTTATTATTTTGATGTGTAATACCGTCTAATGTCCGAACAAGAACCGGTTTTGTTTGGTTTGTTGACATGGCGCGCGTCACCATGGTGACGCGCGAAGGATAACGACTTTGTTTGTGTTGCTGCAGGACATGGTTCAAAGGGGAGGGGAATTGGCGTTGGAATGAGACGGCAGCTCGATTTTTTTTATTGCGCTTGATTGCGGAAGCGTCTCAAGGGAGGTGGATAAGTTTTATACAACATAAAACATATTGAGGTCGTGATAAAATGGCAGGATCTGGGTCCATATATTCATTGCAACCATATATTCATTTGAATCATGGTTGGGGATACAGTGATGCACTGCAGGATGGTGTGAAATAAATTTCAATTAATTTTTTAATTTTCATGCTGCTTTATTCCGTTCGAACAGGGGATTTTGTTCGTCAATCTTGAGCTGAGCTTTACAGGTTTTTTTTCCCTTCATATTGCAAATTCCACTTTCTTTCTTTTTTCTGTGACTTATTCGAAGATCCATCCCTTGTTCTATTTCGTAATGTTGTTTTGTCTATTTTCTTAGATCTTGCAAATGGCCTTCGGTTTCAGTTTTCAGTTTCATATCCTTGGGTTAGCGATGGTGCGGAATAAAACCAAACGAAGAATGGCTAACATTGTATCTCAATTCAGGCTGGTTGCATTTACAGGATTGTGGATTTGAACGTTTCTCGTTTGTTGGTAGTTTAAATCTGATTAAATAACTAGTGGCTAATTAAAACACTCCTCCCGGCTGTTGGGGAGAAAACATGGGATGGAAATGAGGTTCTACAATTCACACACAAAGTCCAATCTCACAGTGCCGTGTCCGTGTCCTGGCATCGTAGGAACGTAGCAGCAGCGGCAGCGCAGGGCCAGGGCGATTGCTGGCTTTTAGATTTAATTAACTTCATTAAAATTTATCAGTATCACAGCATTGCAAGTTTTAAAGTGTGTTTCCCCATTTTTTTATCAGCCGTCGGCCAAAGATTCTATCTGTCTACCTTCTAGGTATCCGCTGTTTTGCCAACTTGCCATTAGATCAAATAGTAGACAATTTCTCGTCCATTTTCATGCGCTGATATATGCATAAGCGAATAGTAGAAAGAGTTATTTTAATTAGGATTCTTGTTTTACTGTATACGTTGTTCAACATCATTCCTTGCCGGAGAGTTGATACTTTTCATACCATATTAATTTTTATTCTACCGTTGTACATTTTGCGGCAGGGAAGGGTGCCATCCAATTTGCTTCCAATTTGCTTGAAGAGAATAGTACAACCACATGAAGATGTTAGGTGACTGGCCATTTTGGGCGAAGTCTGAGTAAAAACGTATCATGAATCTATTGCAATGAATTAATACTAAGACCTAACTGGAGGAGAGCTTACGCGGTTACTTACGATGGGGAAGTAACTGTTAAGCGGACGTTCGAAAGGGAAATGAAAGTGTTTTTAATAATGACTTTAAAAAAGTTAGCGTATGCATGTATAAGCGTATTTATATTTTCAAACTTACGTCCTTACTCTCATGACGACATGTTGGAGATTCGGATGAATTCCAATAGCGACTTTAAAATACTCTACCACACGTCTCGCTAG
The DNA here is from genome assembly GCA_034621735.1 of Anopheles plumbeus. Taxonomy (NCBI): domain Eukaryota; kingdom Metazoa; phylum Arthropoda; class Insecta; order Diptera; family Culicidae; genus Anopheles; species Anopheles plumbeus. The sequence goes on along the minus strand of JAOEFI010000007.1, from coordinate 20,840,966 downwards.
AGCACTTCTCATATTTCACGTAGTTTTTTCTATTCTACTTAAATTTGAAAAATTGAATTCGGTTGTAAAAAATGACCAATCGGCTTGAAATCTGTACAGCGATTTTATATTATTTGTGTACCGCTTTTTGACTGGTATTCGCTCCTCCCATTATATCATTTTATTAGTTCAATATTATCTAGTATCGATTTCAAACGAGAAGTTCTGCTATTTGATTTCAACTAGGTTCCAAATTGTTGTATCGTTACCTATGTTCCTTCCCAACGTAATGAATGTAATTTTATTTAAACTTTCTGAATTCTTCGATTGGGATTATTGCATCAATATTGGCGATAGACTTGCGCAGAAGTGTTCAAATCTTTGTTATTGTTCGAAGCCACAAGCTTAGTTCTTTGCAGTTGCACTTTTATGTACCTATAATTTCTCCAATGAGTTTTGAGTTGTATTTATCCTTGCAATTTGCTTTTACTTACAATTCCTTTCGGCCGACATCGCCTTAACCGATTAACACGATTCTCAATCGCTTCTAGGTGGCACTTTCTTCTATCGTGTTCTCCTTCAGTTTTTTTAACCATAATCTACTTGTTGAGTAGCTTATTATTGAATATAATAGATTGCCTTATTTATATTTTTTTGATCCGCTGATCCGAATGAGAAAGACAATTATTGTTGGTCGCGTCTTATGAAGCATATGCTACTAATTAAAATTCATCCTTTCGCCAATCGAATCTTATTGCCTTTCCAAAACGTAGACCCAGCGGCCAAAATAAGAAGAAACGAAAGACAATAGTTCGGAAAACAGTCATAAATCCAAAAAACGTTCACCAGAAACAGATGGGCCCCTGTGCGGTACCAGTTTGGTTTTTTTTTGGCGATGGCGAAATACGGCTTCGAGGACGAATGGTTTGGTCTCTCTGTTCAGCACCGGATTGTTGCTCATCGTTTTTTTTCTTCTACGCAATAGGAGAACTGTTTCGATGCGGCACAATAACTAAAGCCAGTTTATGTGTCTGTGCTTAACGTATCACACTGGTTTGATAATGTACACAGGAATTTTCGATTACTTTACGCATAGAATTTTGCCAACATTGTATATGGAGAAAGGTGTGTATGTGTGTAAATATGAACTCATCGACAGTGATTGTATCCCATTTCGACCATGTGAAACCATCATCTCATTCCTTGTTGCTTGCTTTGGTACGTTGGCGCTGCGTTCTTTCCATTTTGTCTCACCTAACATTCTCAGGCGCTATCGAAATGATATTCACGTTACCGGACCATCCCTGGCAGTTTGTTTTCGATTTTGTTGCTTTCAAATATTTCACCGACGTCGCTAGTTTCCTCCCAATGCATTCGTCGCTAACGGTTTCCACGATATTTTGCCAACCATTCGGCTGGACATCTAACATATGTTGTCTCATTGCAGTTAATAAACATCTCTTCTGTTTAACTTGATATACCTTCCAATAGTTAATGGAAATTATCTTTTCACAGTTGCTTTATTTAAAGCCTTAGAGCAGGCAAGTGTTTGGTTTCGATAAAGCGATCCGATTGCTTTGAATTCTACTCATTTGTACACGTTACTCTCCATCATGCACGATTTCGAATGTGCCAAGTTATTCTTACGATGGCGGGTTTAAAATTGTAATCTTTAGCAAAGTCGCGATCACTATATTCGTCGTTCTTTTTTGTTATCTACCATTCGTAGAGCATACATAAAGCAACCTTCTCCATCTCTCTGGCTACTGTTCTGCGGACTAGGATCCCTACGCGTCTGTGGCAAACCAATTTGGGTTGGTTTCGCTGTGCGCAGAAGTTAAATCGAGCCCCCTAATGGTAGCTCGTCGTTTGAGTATATACTTACCTACTGCTTGCATGCTTTTGCACAACCGTTTTTGTTTGCTGTTAAATTCGCCAATTCGTTCCGCCCCATCCGGATGTACTCTCGCCGAGCGCTCTGAGTGTTGGCCATGAAGAGTTGGGCCATACTGCTTGCGCCGAAACAACCCGCGACGACTAGCTGGAATTTTGTGTTTGACGCCTCCGGATGCGATTCGGCTCGTGCGGTGAGTAGCGCAACTTCAGAAGGTTTGTATCGGCCGGTACAGTCCGGTGTAGCCACATAGCCTTGCCCGCAGGGCCGGGATGAGAAGGGCCGCCGCCGAGAGGTCCTTCAGTAGGTCGGCACATTCGCAGAGGAGCAGATACATCTTGTCGCCCCGCGAGGAGACGCTCTTGTGGAGCGTTATACGCCGCAGGCCGGCCGTTTTCGGAAGGTACCTTCGAGGGAGAAAAATATGTCCAGTGCATTCAATAGTTCACCAAAAGGCCACATGTTTTTTCGGCAGCCGTCTTGGAGAAATGTGGCAGCAAATGTTTGCAATGGGCGCCCCTACCTGTAAATCATTCTGGCACCGGTCCAGTAGAGCCAGTTCCTCTCGAATCGCTCTCCATCGTCACCTTCGTACACCTGAAATCAAAGCAAACGGTTGGTTTAGTTGCGTGGTTTCGAATCCCCCTCAGCAAAATTTCATTTGTGTTAATTGAATTTTCGCAACCACCGGAACGCCACAAGACGTTGGTGAGTATGCCTCCAACCTTTCCCTTCTTCCCGACAGCGCGGGAAAGTTTGTTGAGAAAGTGCGGTTGGTTTATTTTTCCTAAATCTGATCAGCGGCGGGCAAACATGCGTCTGGCGGCGGCGTTGAAGGGAAGGTTTTGTTGTTTGCGCATTCGTTTTCTTCATACCTTCCCCCGTGGAAGGTCGGGGAGAGGAATGGCAGACCATGGGAAAATTCCCTCGAGTGGTGTGAATGATTGAGTGTGCTTCAATACGAACGCACCAAACCGGATGCCGTGAAACACCCCTTGGGGCAGGAGTCGTGTCCGCCAAGACGGGAGGAAAGTTTGTAGTTTGGAGTGATTTACCAACTTTTTGATGGTGGGGGAAGACATTTCACGAACAGCCCCGGTGGGACTGGGCACTGCTGGACATTCGGTCGTTTGGTTTTCCGGCTGTTTGCTTACTGACAGAGTTATTATCGTACGGGCCGGAGTGTGTGTTTATTACTCTGTCGGTTTTACGAGCCCTACGGTTTGCGGCCGGGTGGGTCTGTCTGTTGCCACTCGGAGCTCGTGGCGCGCCGATAGTTCACTCCTTCACCGTACATTGATTTATAACTGGATAATGGATTTCTAGTGTAATAAGGTGTATTCTGGCCAGGCAGTTTGTAAAACTCAATTGCTACCGTTGGCCTATGGGTGTGTTTGCGTGACTTTCGTCAACTCAAAGGCTTCCTTGAAATATACGATACGTTTACACTTCATTGTAGTTTGAAAATAATCCAATGTTTCTGCCCTTTACTTGGGGCGAGTTGATTTGTGTTTAGGAGATTGTTTGTCATTTCCTTTTTCTAAAATTATGTCATACAATCCAACGATATGTTCTGGTAATAAAATGTAATGTTTCAAACACGAGTTGATCCTTGATATAATGACCCACGATAGAGTATGATCCAGGGTATTGATTCCATTGTTAATTAGCCCATGCGGTAATCAAATGGCAATCACTCGAAAAAAAGATCATCTAGCTGCTTTAAAAAAAGTCCATTGATTGATAGCTTATTACGAGTATCATGAAAGAAAATCGTGCGATAAATTTGAAAAATTAATTTGAAGGGCCGATAATTGGAAGTGCCTCATAAAACTGCTGCGAATAAGAATTCCTCTCCCCGACAATGTTCCCCCACTTTCTCCCCAGATCACTCGATGCGAAGCTGTTATTTTTAGGGCTTTTCAATAGGTTTCGGAAGCATAACTGTTCGCCTCCTGGCAAATCTTTCCTTGAGCCGCGCAAATTTGTCTCCAGCGTTCGATTGGCGGCACACACAAACACCGCCTCAGGAAGAGAAACCCAATAAACTCAACCTCGTCTAAAATTTGCTGCCTCAGGGGGTGGCGGTTTTGCAGTGAAACAAGTGTCGCTTGTAGGTATCATCCGTCCGGAAATTTGACAAAAACTCACACAAAAAGCTTTCTTTCATAACAAGAAAAGAAAACGGCCCCCGCACAGAATCCGAAACATTTATGGATGAAATAAAAAAGTGTCATTGCCGCAAAGCAGTTCGGAGGCCCCCGAAAAGCTTGGTTCCGTGGTGCGGTTCCATAATGATTTACGGAATGAGAATGATTTACGCCAACATTCATTTATCATGGCGTAAGTGTTGATGTCTCGCTGGGATGTAGGTTGGGATGGACAAGAAAAGAAATTGATTCGTAATAAATATGATGATGAGACTTTGAATGGACATGTACTTTACAAAGACAACTTTTTAATCAAACTTTTAAATAAGGTCACGACCGATTTTCCCAGAAAAAAAACACCGGACTCAGAGTTATGCAAAAAAGTACAAAATGGCAAACTGCTAGGTTCATTTCGGCCAGAAATATGCTACGAAGGTCAAAAGCCACCACTATGCGGGATAGATTCCAACACGGGCGCCGGGGGACTCATAATAAAAGGAAGACAAACTTTGCCTCGAACTGTAACTGTAAGCGGGAAAACTCACAAGGATGCGCTGTGGGACGCCCCCCCCTCGCTCCTGGTCACCAGCAAATGGAGATGAATCCATTATGCTTCGGGCGGTCGCTACGGGCCGGAACGTGATTGCCGGACGTGATTGGTTGTCTGTAATACAATTCCGAGTACCGCAAAAATAGTACCATCCCCGCCCCGGTGGCTTGACCTGTGCGAGTTTAAGGTTATAATTAAACCTAAGGCCATAACTCCTTCGTTTTTCAGTAAAATTTTGGTCACACAACCGAGTGCGAAATATGGTTTGCGACCTGCGTTTGTGCGTTGGTGGAAGTGGTAAGTGGTTGGACACATACCTTGTAGACACTGATGATGTATCCGGTGGAGGGCGTTTGGCCCTTTTTCACGCTGCCGATCTCGTTCGGGGCGAGTGCCAGCGGTGGCCGGCAGATGGACGCCACCTCGCTGTACAGGTCGAGTGTGTGGGCCGCCGTGTAGCGCGTGTTCTTCGGCTCGAACTTCGAGAGCGAGGCACCCCGGACGCCGGTGTAGAACATGGCCGGATCGGTTTGGGTCGTGTTTATCACATAGTACGCGATGAAGGGAAACTCGGCTGGAATGTGGACGGGCCAGCAGCGAAAAGGAATAGGGGATTGTTAGTCAGCCTCCGCTATCTTCGCCCTCACAACCTCGTTTCAGCCGCCGCGTGGCTCACCGGAACTGCGCTCCATGTTGGCCAGCAGCATTCCGCCGACGGCATTGTTGCCCTGCTGGACTTCGTTGAGCAACTCGGAGGCAACGGCGCGTTGCTTCATCAGCGGATGGGCTAGGGGCGACTCGAGCAGGGGGTCGATCGGCTCCAGCGGGCTCATTAGGTGGGCTAGGATGCAAATCTTCGGATCGGACACCTCGAGCACGCTCAGCGGTCCTACCTGTGACGGATCGGCCGTTTCTGGCGTCGGGAGCTGCCAGACAAAGAAAAGGATCGGGTTGGTGTGGTGCGGAAATCAGTGGGTGGGGGCGTGAATGAATGCACCGAATATGTATAATCATTTCTAGGAAACCATCAGCTCCCTGCGTCGTTCTAAGATTGCAATAGTAAATATGAGAAACTTGTAATTATGTTACACGCAGTAAAGTAAGTCCACCCACCATGCCGAAAGCGTAGTGTAAAAATACACTTTAATTAAAACCAGTATCCATTGTTGAATTGTGTAATGTTTTCGTTTTCTCCTCTTCTAAACCAACGGAAACCTACGGGAAAACCCTAAATACCTTCGACCTAGGAATGGAAGAGAAAAAAAAGGGGATAGAACGAACACGGAACACCTACCGGAATGCCCGCCGGCAGAAAGCGGTCCAGGCTGTGCACCGGAATGATGAAGCAGTCCTTATCAAGGGTGGCCAGCGAGATCGGTTCACTCCGGGAGCTGACGAAGCCACCGGTTCCCGGTTGTCCTCCGAAGCTTACTGTGTGGTTGTGTGTGTTTTCCGGTGGTTTGTTCGTAGGTGAGGCGGAACCGGTTTTTGTGTCATGTGGTTGTCCCATGATCGTCCATCATGACACCGGAACGGGCGGCGAACAGATGCGGCCAAGGTGTGCCGCCAATGGAATCCATGTGAATGTGGCAACGAATGCAACGGATCGAAGAAAATAGAATAAAGCGAAATACAGCGTTAGAAGATTCCGAAAAAACAGTCCAAAAACTCCCTGAAGACACAAAACAGGAAAGGAAACAAAACAAACACAAAAACAAAAACAGCCACACAGACAGATAAACACTTGTATTCCACCTACAGCAGCTGAATGTTATCTTCCACAACAATTGCCCATTGGTTCTATCGTACGACTGGCTCATGTGCAAACAAAACGGCCACTCAAATTAATCAAGCAAAAGCAAAAAGATACAAAATGCCACAATAAAGAACTATCCAAAAGGATGATGAAATGAGCTCGTAACTATTTCCATTAGCTCGCAAGCGCAATCACAAACATTATCCGCTCCAGAATGGCGCTTGAGGCTTCGGAAGGCAGCACCGAATATGAGTTGGCTTAGCACACAAAGCACTTATTATTAGATGGATTTAATGTCTAAAATTTTCGTAAACTAAAAAAACTGTTAATGGCCTACTCCAATGCGCTGTTAAAATGGAGTTCGTATGTCGGAAAAAAGGTTAGTTGTTTTAAAGATTTTTCGCCACCAGAGATCCGCCATCAACTTTTGATATGAAATCGGAATAAGAATAAACCATTCGGGTCATAATTTTCCACTACCTAAAGGGGGAAAAATGCCGCGGATATTTTCCATCGGGAAACTATGGACGGTGTCGCGTGCCGAAACAATTGTTCACCGGTTCAACCTACTGTGCCCATTCTGTCTCCACGGTGTCTGATGCATGTCGATGCGGATGCACCTGCACCGTTCCCTGCAACAGGGGTGACCTCGAAAAATCATTCCCGTTTCGGTCACTAGCCGATGTTCCGCGCGATGGCAAGGGAAGAAAAAATGTGTTTGGCGGTTGCCTTGCAATTGCAACAAAGAAACCAAAAACACTGGAAAACTAACCCACGAGGAAAACGGCTAGGATGCAATAGCGCCCAAGCGGTAACCCTGATGATCCACTTATCTTCACTTGAAGTGATTTTGTCGGAAAACAGCAACAAAATGACACCAGGCAAACAAACGCCGGAACAGACACTGCATTTTTCATTGCAACCGATTCGTTTGTAACATTTCTTCAAACTTCACTGCAGGTTCCGTGTTCAACATTCAAACCATAAGCCCTCTGGGGCATGAAGTATGTGGAACGAAAAAAATAAAAAAATTAAATAGAACAGAAAAGCTGAAAGGAAAATCTCCATCCACGTGCTGCTGTGTGGTAAAAAAGTGGTTCAAGTTCAGCTGGCGTGATTTCAGCATTTGCCCGCTAGCTGGGCACATTGATAGCAGATGAAAGAGACAACATCAAAATAGAAAACGAAATGGAAAAACAAAACGAGCGAGCGGAAACATAAAGCGGAAGTCTAAACGGGGTTCGTTCAAAAGCACAGCCGTTTCTGTTTTCGTGTGCCGTTTTGTGGAAGGCTTAAATTTTTAATGTCCTTGTTAGTGAGCTGGCAGCGAGATTGCAGGATAGTTGTTTGTGCATTATTTCACACTGACGCTTCCCCGTTCGGCCGGTCGATCACCTGGTCCTTGTTTAACCTTTGTGCTGTCGCAGATTTCCCACCGTTTCCCATACTAGGCGCCTCCATTTCCGCCCGAAGCTTTATACGTTATTTTTTGTTTCATTAAACCACTTCTGTATACGTTATTGTTTGCGTGTGTATGTATTTCATTTTTTTCACAACCCATTTGCGTCAGTGTTTTGTAATCAAACACACCGGTTGGTAGGGATTTGAATCCCACCAATGTTCTCTGCGAAACCCTCTTGCGACAATTTCGTTCGATTTAATTAAAGTAGAAGTGCCGAAGATTTGGAACAGGTCTCTGGATACGGAGGATTCTAAGATCTCTGGATTCTAAGGTATTGCTATGTTGAATTGCGTTGATCTCGGTCAAGAAACGTCCTTCGAATATGCAATATATCCAAAGTTGAGTAAAGGTCAATCGTTCTGCAAGCATTCCTCCGTATTCACAATGAGTAAGTGAGTTCCGACAAAATAATAGACTTATCACGTGGTATCACGCTCCACGTCACACACCATCTCGATACGGGTTAATGGATATCATTATTTTCCCACCGGAGTGATTAAGCCCTATCCGAGCGAAAGGCTTCTATGTTCAGTGGCGAAATTTGGTCTGCTTATTCTGCCTTGCTCTGAATAGGTATTTGAAATCATCTGGGTTTTCATGCTATCGCTAACAAAGTATAGTACCCGCACGCACATTGGTTGTTGCATGTGTGGCAGTTGTTGCGTTAGCCGGAAACGAAGATCTTCCTCCTACAATATGTGGATACCGTAGAACGAAGCGTAATAAATTAAAAAAAACTAATAAACGACTAAAGAGCGTTAACCGGTTTATGTTTTGTTGTTAGAGCGAACCTATGTTAGTGGAACTGCAACACTAGTGGCAAATGGCCACAATTCGACTTGATAGATCACGAAAAGCAGAAGCAAACGGCCAGCGGTTAATGTTACACCATTGCAGTTTGTTAACAATGTTGCTGCCACTTGTTGAAGGCTGCGCGTTAACTTCAGACATTCGCAGATTAAGAAGGAGGCATGTGACCAGAGTTTCGGCAGGGATTGGTGTATGTGTGTGTGTGTGGGGAATGCTGTTGGACGTATACTGTTTGCTCGATGAGCTGTGGCGGCCTCGGTGCATTATGTGCACTGAAATGCTGTTGTGCGTGTATGTGCGTGTCTCAGCAGGGGTGGGGGTTTGGCTTGGGGTTTTTTTGTCTCTTTGAAATCCGAGGAATAAACACTCATCGGGCCTATTTGGGTTGAAATCGGTTCGAACCTTGCCTGGCAGTGGGCACCTCGGTCGCCCGTCGGTTAGCGGCAATCGGGCCCCATTTCATCATAGACGCGGAGGGTCTACGGTCTACTAGCGGTTGGATGGGTGCATCCATGTCATAGTACGGGGCGGGTGGTGTTTGCGGGGGGAAGGAAAAGCCCGATATGGGCGTGCAGCGAAGCTCTGGAAGAACATAAACGGTAGTTGGGGGTGTTGGTGTTCTGTTGTTTTGTGGTCACACTTTTTCATCTTTTCTTTAATGTAATAGACCCGCTTTCGACTATCGCGAAATACTTTTCCAGTTACGGTGTCTGTACAGGGAGATATGGTATTAGGGAATCAAGCTGGAATAATTTCTTCTCGTGGATATTCGATTCAGAACGACCATAAAAGCATTATTTACAGCATTCCGCCTATGCTACAGGCCCGATTTCTCGAAGCACCCGTGGCGAATCCGTGACTCGGCATGAACGGATTTGATTTCCTATCATCCACACCCCTATTACTAACATCATTACTCTTGATTGCTATTTCCGCACCGGATCGCATGTGCAACGAAGGCACCTGTTTGCGCGGCTCCTCGGCCCGATACGCGTACGGAGCCGTCTAATTCGGCGGACGCCAGCTGCATGTGCGCTAGGCACGTAATCGAAGTGCCTTTTTCCGCCGGATATCCGACCGGTGGGCTTCGTGTAGGTTACACCTTCATTAAATGGGTACATTTCATACTTGCTAATGATGGCTTCGGTTGCCTTACAATGGCGGCAACTGGGAGTGACGAGTGTGACACGTTTGTGCCACTATAGGGAGGAAGGCTTAATTATGTTTCACGGGTCATTATTCTAAACTATGCTTACGGAGGATGATTTTTTTTACGTTTCGAATACCATTATGTATAAATTTAGTTTGGATTTTGATGCTTTCTCTCTCTGGAATTTTGTTTTGAATAAGGCGGTACGAACCTGGTGCACTAGAGTATATCAAATACATTCCATTAATTTGACTACACTGGCCAACTATGAGCAACTCCCTGGCATTGTCTAATGTGGACGTGTGAATTTAATCGCTTTTGCATTAGTTGGACTGAGCAATAGTAACTTTTCCTTCCCCAACAACGGCACCTCTGTTGGTGGCCTACTTTGGATATGTGTATCCTGAATCTGGAGCTGGAACATCTCGTTCACTTTCAACATATTTTCTGGTGTGAAGTAAAAATGACTTGTAAGTGGCACCCAAATTATAACCACTAAGCTCTCACATGCAACGTCGTCTCGCAAGGGGCAGCACGTGGGAATGGTTCATTCACATGTCGGGTTTAGAAAGGAAAGAAATGGTTCTGATTAATCGATGCCATGATGAACATGGTTAATTTACTTCCGAAGTCGTTCAAATTGCCTATTGCGAACATAACGCCGCAGTAATAAATCATTTCGCATTGGCTATCGCGCAATGCTGCTCAATGGAGGCGCCTGGTCACCAACGCTTGTTGGGAGGGACAGCTTCATTTGTGGTGAAAATAGCAATCCGCGGGAGCTGTACATGGGTTGACAAGGTCAGTTAGTGTGTCAACTTGTGGCACACTCAGTAAAAGTTTGAATGTTTCTTTTTTCAAAAACGATGATGCGCATCACCGCAAAGGCGAATCTGTTTCTTGGTTCTTGCATTCGATTACATATGTTTTGGAAACATCCGAAGCCCGAAACTGCAATGGCTCAGAGGAAAAATGAGGTCAGGAAGGATGCGTTAGTTATGGATAGCAGGGTCCTTATTTCTTCAGAACACGTACAGAAGAAAAATCGCAGACCTGCCTGCGAAGCTATCTAGCGCAGGCATTTTCAATGCACGCTAGCTTGCACGAACTGATTTGATGCTTTCAAACTATATTTTTCTATGCTGACTCGGCGAAAAAGGACAATCCAGCTGAGGCAGAACGAGCAGTGGGCACAGGCTACGAGCACTACCATCATCCTTTTCAGCGTATTCTTGCTTCATTCTCACTGCATCACACCGACTACGGACTATGGTGGCATGCTGAACGCTGCAACAAGTGCACGCTGCTAAGAATGCGTAACGTTAACGCGCAAACGGGACGAAGGATAGTTCCTCGGCTGGAGTTTTTTTTTTCGTGTGTGGCTATTTTCTACTTCGTTTTGCTCTGGTGCACCGAGTGCTGTGGAAAGGAATAAACGTGCCTTGATATTATGGAGTCATGCCACTAAGTTTTGCATCGTCACAACCCTGCGTGCTACAACACAGCATTTCCGTTAGCTGGCTGGGTCTCTTCTGCTTCGAATGGTTAGGGGGCACGTAGAGGGATCGGGTTTAGTGATGTGTGTACAAAGATGAAGGAAATCGGGAGGATTTGGTACTTCTGGTAATGAATGCTCGAGGTGAACAATAGAAAGAGTTCCTTAACAGACCTGTTTTGATGGTGATTTGATTAACGTTCAATATTTTTCGAACTAGCTTATTCCTTTAGGCGGGAAAACCTTCAAGGTTATGACAAATGAATGGGGCTACGACTTTCCTTTAGGGGCGATTTATGGCGCCGATCTCAATGTGTGAAGAAAAGTAGAGACACAAAAACCAAACTGACCATCGCACTCTGAAAGCAAAAAAGTTTGCGTGACACAAACTGATTAAACACGGTATCTCAGAGGAATGGTCTAAAATCCATGCCGGCCGTAATGGACTGAAAGAAACAAACTCCCCGGTGGATCTAGGAAAACATACCGAACGACGGTGGCCGGTGGTTTGGGGTTGATCGCAAAAAGAGGTCCCCGTCCTTTCGCGAACGAGAAAAGGACCCAGTTCGCCCCGCAAACCTGGACAAGCTGATCAATCATATGGCACGGGGCGAGGTGGAACGTGAAATACCACAAAACCGAGCGAAACAACTTCACCTTTGCCCATGATTTCACTTTCTGACCACGGCACGGAGTGGACATGAAAAAAGTGCGGAAGGATCAACATCAACAAACAACGGCACGAGCGGCGGAGTCGGCCAATTGGTTAGAAATACCACTTTTTCAGGTTTTGGCCAGTTCGAGCAATAGTTTCGCAGCTACGCCACGATCTAAATGCAATCCTTTCCTCATCCACTGCAAAAAGGCTTACTTTCGCGTGCCACGAGCGAACGAAACGAGGGTATGAAGTCATTAACTTAGGTTTATTTTACTGCTGTCTTTGCGAGAAAGTTCGAAATCTGCCCAAAGGAAGGGAGAAAAAAAAGATGTTTCCACCGAACGAGGACCGGTTTTGCGTACTAAAGTCGGTATGCGGTCGCTGAAAAATAGTCGTAAATCAATCGTTAACGTCCGTAAATATGGAGACCGAACGTTTCGTATACGTTTGTGCCGTTCGAGTGTTTCGCGTTGAAAAAAAAAATGGGCAGGAAATCTCATAAAATTTTGACTGGTTTGATAATAAAAACTCGCTCGAGTAGAAACGTAAAGTATTTGGCGTGTACACTTTCCACCGTGGTTTTATGGTTCTACGCTGATGTTCCTACCATTACATGTGAAAAATCGCACGTCATGTGCGATCGAGATGGCTCAAGCACGTAGGAGTTTTATTCGCTTTACTCTCTTTTAGCGCACTCTTCTTCCACAGTTTCACGGTGCACGTTTTCGAAGAAGAGATTTCCGAACTTTGGCCCGTTATTATCGACGTGCGATCTCATGGTAAAATGAATTCTCAGCATTTCTATCAGGTTTTGCCTTTCATCGGATGAACCAATAGATTTTGTCAATAAGTCGTGACAGATTCATCATCCTCTTGAAATTTAGCTGCGCATCAGCAGGAATTGCTTTCCTTGCCGGCAACATATAATCTGTAATGTGTGTTAGTATAGCACCTAATGGAAGCAAATCATACATTTTACCCAGCAAAGCACAAATCGCGAAAGGAGCGACAAACAACTCGCTTCTCCCGGTGCACCAACTGCTAACCCGTTCTACCAGACATTGCAACCAGCCGGTGGTGACCGTGGAATAGATATGTCGTTGAAACATTCATATCGCAGCCGATCGATTGCTCGCTGCCAATGGCGGTATGCGGAACGGGTGGGGTGAAGGGCACGAAGGACAAGGTTTCTTCGAAAACGAAAACTCCTTTTCCCCTTAGGGCATGTTTTGACCCCCGGTGCTATGATGTTTGGACGTTGTTCCGATAATTAAAGCATCGTCGAGCCACCGAAGGACACTAAACATGAACCCCTACCACCATCAACCCTTGTTGGCCGTTGCGGAGGCCGGTACATTTATGAAATGGAACTGTCATCGAGTGAAACGGAGCCAAACGGGACGGGGAACGTGTTGGTGAACAATCGACTGATGCTCGAACTCGTGCAGCACATTTAGGTTAGTTGCTGGTGGTTGTACTGTAATGCTGGAAACATCGTACATTCCAACATCGTTGGAAAACACCCAAACCAATCGAACGAAAGAGAAAAAAGCACCCCACCTCTGCTTAGACCTTCTGGGCCGATATTTGGAGCACGACAAATATGGATCGTCTGGAAAAGTGGTAAAATTTCCCTGGCCGCCCCCCGTCGACCATGTAGGCAAATTTGTGACACTCAGAGGAAAACACGTTCGTCACGGTGGGGGACGGTAGGTTCCGCCGGACCAGCACGGTGCCGTGGGTGTGAGTGTGCCGGTTGATGACGTGCATGTTTACACACTGTATGACACCGTGTACTCGACGACAGGTGGTGTTTTCGTGGAGGGTTTCCGATTCGGATCGATGCACGGAGGGCCGGTCTAAATTTGAGAGCCCCCTAGCACGCCGACGGCACCCTACGGCTTCAAGAAAGTTCCTCCACAATGCTGTTTCCAAAAATGTATGTTGCGTGGGGTGGGTGTGTTTGAATTATGAAACACCTCTGCTTAGTTATTAAATTGGATCACCAAAAAACAAATTTCTGTTTATGTTTCTCGTACTGAAAATACAAGCCAGCGCTATCGAAAAGCTGTTGGCACTAGTTTGCCCTCTTGCAGAGTGGCCAACCGGTCAACATATGCATGTATGGGGGTCCATTTCTACCTCGCCGAATCCGGTGACAAATTATGACGGAAGGTTTTCAGCAAGAAATGTCCCGAGAGCTCAGGCAAGGGCAGCGAAATGGAGAGGGGGAATGTTTCGAAAAGATTCCGGCTACTCAATGGAAGCACCCGGAAGCACGAACTGCTCAAGCAATGGAAGACGATCAGCCGGGCAGCATCACCCTCATCTCATCGTCCTTCCGATCTATTGCACTGAAGGGCGGTGGGGTGCGGCAAGCGGACCTTCCGGTAGTAAGGGTTTGCGGCTGTCGTGGTAAGATTTATTGTGACAGCTGATGGGTGACAATCGTTTGTTCCGCTAGATAACGATGGTGCGTAGAGGTAGAGCGATGCGGAGGACGACCAAGCTTAGCGATTGTTGGCGGTTTGTCGGTTTGTCGACGTCGCATTGGCCTCCGTTAAGTTGGGTCATAAAGTGATCAGGCTGAAACTTCTGACATCCATAGTGCCACCGGAGCGACCGCTAACGAGCCGGCAAGAAGCATCGTTTCCCTTTGATGCGTGCGTGTGGTAACATATGTTCCCACGCCTCATTTTGGGGATGAATGCACGCGCAAGGTACGTCGTCGGACTTTTCTGACAAAAGGTTAATCATTCAACATTATCCTTACGATGGGAAATTTGCTGGGGGCTGTTACTGTGGAAGGCCCTCTCTACCTAAATTAAATTTCCTCCATCAGAACACATCCTCTTTGAAATAAGTTTTCTATTGCAGGACTTTCACAAGCCGTATTTCCCTTAGACTAATTTCTCTACGTTTCATCCCCGTTTCGCTTTCGTGACGGGAGCTAAAACGGATGGCAAAACGAAACGGTAGATTCATTCAACCAGCATCAACTTCATTGGTCGTTATCGTCTTTTCCTGGAATGTAATTTCCATTCAAATGACTGCATTAAAGCGTGGAATCGCATTTCTCTGCTTGTTCCACCCGAACTGCCGTATCGCAATTGTTCATTTGTGCCATAAAGAAAGATGGAGAAACAGTAGTGGTTTTTCTCGCCTGATACAGGACGGGGTTATTTGAGTTTTTTCTTGAACATTTCTACCTAGTTTTTTGCTCCGGCTCCCGTTCCGCCGGCGTTCCGTAACGTTGGAAAATGGAAGGAAAACGTAACCGACAAGCCGCGATAGTGCTTGGGCTAACTGGAATGAATGGAGACGATAATTCCATTGTTGAGCGTTAATGAAGCGTTCAAGCCGCGAAAGGGCAGCAAAAACAGCCGGCAAAGAATTCGGAAAGACTAAAGGATCGGCGGCAGGGAAATTATGTGTCTGGGCGATATCAGTGTAATATTCCAATTTCAACCAGCACTAGGACAATTCAATGGGATTTGTCGTAGCGCTTCGCTAAACTTTGTTAGGGCCGTGGAGCCAAATTCCGTTTTCCCACCGGGACTGTGATAGTTAGCATCCGTTTTGTCTCCAGAAAATACAAGTGCCAAACAGTGGCTTAGTCTTGGAGGCAGGCATATCTGCTGGTCGATCGATTGTGGCTTACCGCAACGAGCGAACCTCGATGAAAATGACAGATGTCGGCGGTCTATTGGGTATCGATGACAAGTTGCTGTCCCGCTCAGTGAAACTAAGCCTGCAGCGAAACTCGAAATCGTTCAATCGGATTCGGATGAAGGAAATCTGAAACCGCTGCCATCTATCGGTCAAAATAGTACGTAATATTTTTACAAACCCACCATATACACACATACGCGACCTATCGCCCCACAACGAGAGTCTATCGGTTGGTGGCGATTGACAGGTGATACAAGAGTGAAAACTTCCCAGCAAAACGTGACGGGCGCGCTGGGGTGAGTTTGACAGGGTTCACCCGAATGCCTGCTGCGCCGGGTTACGTTTCCGTTGTCTTCCATTGCGCTATGTGTACGTTCACTTTTACAATGGAGCGTTTTTTGACATGACATTGATTGAGCTTGGTCGGGCAAGGAAAATTCTTAGAGCTGGGTTATGTAAGTGAAAAAAGTATCGAAAACTCATCTTCGCCCCAGGGAAGTTTCGCTCGCGATAGGGATACAACTTTCCACCGTAATCCTCTTAGTGAAATTCTTTCCAAAGGCATCACGCGCGAACCTGTGAAACTTGTGAGCAAGTTTGCCTTTTTGCTACACCCCCTTAGGCATGGTGGCGAAGGACTTTTCTCGTGAAAACTCACTAAAAAGGTGGATGCGAACAACAGAAGCTGCAACGGGCCCAAAATTACACACCATATCAGAGAACCCTAACGGAATGATGATAAGCCTGCTCCGGAGCGTGTGTGAATGATAAACGGGGCTTCTTTTGGAGTTTCCTTACAGCCTGTCGAAGCGGAACCAACTGAGCGGTGGCATCAGGAAAGGCTTGGTTCCGGAGAAGCAAATAGCGTAAATGCTAATAATGGCAGTCGAAAGGGACGCAGTGGTCCCCGGAGGTTGTAAGTTGTTTGCGTTTAATAATCATTCTCACGAATAAAACCACAAACAGAGTTTCATTTTTTCCGAAACAAGGCAAGAACAGCCTTAGTGTGGCGGAAGGAAGGCGCATTGTAAAGCTCACTGCATCGGAAGCTTAGCGACGTATAACTGTTTGTGTTTCCTTGCATTTCAAATGGAATGTCGTGCCGTGTTGTTTTTGAGGAAATTTCGCTTTTGTCGGCGTGATTTCCGCCATTCTTGTGTATAAGAAAGAAACCCTACTACAGTGAAGCGCCTTTAAGGCCAGGTTCACTCAACCATGCAGGGAAACCACTGCCGATAAAAGGTGCTGTTTAGCACAAGGACTCCAACGTAAGGCCAGTGATGCTGCGAGAGAAATTCAGTAGACGTGTAACAGTTAGTTGGCACATGACTGTGGACTGTGCACTGTCGAATTGACTTCAGTTAGCGATGGGAGGTCGTTTCAAATCCCTCTTCAGCGTTACTGCACAGAGATAGTGCTTACATTCGACTCGAGCTGCTTGCTGAGTATAGGCGGCATCTTCCGCTACCTGTGAAAAGACAGGCCCGAACGACAAGAACCCTGTACTTCGGGTTTTGTTTCTTGATGTGTTTGGTATTCCCGTAATACCTGATAGCTGCTTCTTGCAGGCGCGGGCCAACTTTAACCAACGGCCAAGACACTCCCATAGCTCAAGCGGGATCTTTTCCCACTGCAGCGGAGGGTTCAGATGCAATGAAAATAAATTCAAACACTTCTCGAACTTCCAGCACACGTCCCATCACGGTAAGAGGATAGGCATGGAAATATGCGCCTGGGACGCGAAAGCTTTTCCATCACGATGAAGTCTGCCGACGTGACAATGCTTTCCTGCTCCAGTCGCGCCTGGAATGAAGTGAACCACACAGTCACCTTGTCCTGCTGCCTCATGGTTCGCTGAACATTCGTAGGGCTCGTGCCCTCAAGGGACCCGTGTCGTTCACCAACAGTGTCCTAGGTGTACGCGGACGGAAAAATTATCCAGCTGGATCGCTTTAACCGTTTTGTCATGCTACCACAAACTCTGTCTCTGGGGCGAGTTTAATATTTAACAGGCCAGCAATGTGTAGCTGTGGAATTGATTTCGGGATCAAATAATTGATTTCCAACGAGAATAGGGTGGTAGCAGGAGGGAAAGCGGCTCTGAAGGAATGTGAATAATATCACGTTGGTAGGTGACATAGTCGAACAAACGTTAGTCATCCGGTCTTCGAAGATCGTCAATCCTTGGGATCAATTGGGGTGGCGACGATGGCAATGTTCAACAAATCGCCCCTATAAAGCGGATAATAATTAACAACAGTCATCCGAAGTCGGCCGGTACATTTTTCTCCACCAGATCGAACAAGCTGCTATTGCAGCGAACGATCGTGTCTCAAGAGCCAAAAAGCGGCTGTATGTTTTTCTTGTTGCTCGTTCCTTAGGCACCACACACATGCACACTTTGAACGAGTTTCGGTGGCCGCTTGTCGAAACGTCGTTTGGCGGTAATGACCTGCAAATGATTTCCGGTATTCGGCAACCCCTTCGCCAAACGTCGCGGATTAATTCACGAGTAGCTCCCCGTGGGACGGGAAATGATGTGTCGCTTTCCGTCCCGAGTGAACTGGGAAAGAAGCCCGGTGTTCGTGCAGCACTTTTATGAATGATAGAGATTATAAATAGTGTGTAAAATATGGTCCCACTGGCGAAAACGACACTGCTCGGTGGGATGTCCGTTATCCCATGCTCAACCTATTTTCAATGTAATGGTGGACATTTTTTCCTGCTTTTGGATCTGCTTTCGATTTTTCCCATCATCCTCTTCATCCAACGTTAGCAAGAGAGAAAGACTGAGGCAGAGAAAGAAGTAGCGGAAGAAAAAGAGGGAGGGAAAAAACGGGTCACTGATGAAGGTTTCTTTTCTGTATGCAACGTATTTCAACGGAAGAAACGGGGAAGTGGTAGAAAATAAATGATGCTAATCGAAGTCGTTTGTTTATATAACCTAGAAAGCGAGAGTAGAATACCCAGACACATACAGCATTAGGCCAGGCTTTTATTTCATTCTGTGCCTTGTATCACAACATGTTTCGAATGTACCGGACAGTGTCACGAACTTGACACCGACGGGAATGTGATCCATGTTCGGGGATGATAATAAACCCAACCCCAAGCATCCGGAAAAACGGGAAGCGTGGAGGGAAAAATCACCCTTCCACCAAAAAGTGGATCAAAGTTCATGGAAACGTTACAAACATCTTGATCGACAGCGGACGGGAAATCGTTCACCATTTCTACAGAGGCTGAAGCGAGCCAGCTGCTAACAGATGTTCTCTTCCGTCGAGGAACGAATGGGAGTTGATTTCCACTTGCGGTCGCTTTTCAAACGAAAGCGATCCCATTGAAGTTGTGAAGTGTAAGGTGGGTGAGTTCATTCCTCTGCACTAAATGCCACTGAAGATAGTTCAAAGATAAAACGAAAGTATAAGGAAAAGTTCGGAAAACTAGCGAAATATTCGACATATGCAGTTTAGAACTCGTTCGTAAGAGTACAATTACGATTGCAAATAGTTTAAATCGATCCAGCCATGAGCAAACATTACCAACGGCGATGGGACGAAAGGATGGAAAGGATAAATTGAATATCTTCGAACGGAACACGGGAACGTCATGGAAAATTGGTTCTAGCACAGAGTGATGAAAAATGATAGGTACACAAAGGGGTGGAAAATGGGGAGGTGGTAAAAAAAACGCAGATTTTTACGCGAGAACGCGCTTCTGTGAGTGTTTGTGATGTCTTTTTTTTGATTTTTCATTTTGACAAAATGCCAGAGAGAGCGCACAAAATTACATTTATTTTTAAAAATCACATGGGGAATATAGGTTGGAAAAAATGGGGTGCTTGGGTGTCGAATCGAATCGTAAACCGTGGGGAGGGTGTCATCCGAACAAGGAACAAGGACGAGAGGTATGGGATTGGGGAAAAGGGAGGAGTTGGAGGGGAACTGACTCGAAACCAATAGCGTCAATGGTGACAAACAAATAGGGACCCGAAGTTCGATTTTCATCGCGTACGGTGAGAAATCGGTGAGCTTGTCGAATGAAATCGCCTGCTTGAAACGTGCACAACCCGTGCAGATCGGGACATTTTCTTCATCCTCTAATTGGATGACACGATGCTCCGCGAGCTCAAGATTTGGGCGAGGAAAATCGATGGCATGATCACAAGCGAAAATAAGCAAGTTAAGTGCCATCGCATTTCGTTACAATTTTAAAATTAGAATATTTATAATGAAACCCAGCCACTCCAAACTCCGTCCACTCGTACGCGAGGAAAAATCGATCGATACCCAACCAAAGTGTGGTGCGGTTTATAACGAGCCATTGAATGATCTTCGACGAGAAGGGACGCGAATGGTTTGGTCAAACGGAAACTTGGTTCGGTGGTGAAGGGATGATAAAGTAGGAAAAAGGAGTGGGTCTATTTGAATACTTTAGGCGCAACGGTGATGGCAATAACAACCTTCATTGTCCTGCTTGAGGTGCGTCGGCGAGAAGAAAATGTGTGTCCGGTAGTGGTACTCATCCGAGCCGGCCCCTCCATAACTGTCGCGAGTTTTCCTCTGATGACGGCCTGTCATTTTGCTCTTCGCTCCACCGCCTCCTGCGCGCCCACCGCCCTCGCGCATGTTTTTCCGGAACATTAAATTCATTTTGGAATCGGGATCACTTTCCCTGGCGAAGCTTCGAAGATTGTCGGCTCTCGAACGTTTGCGAACAGGATGTTGCGAATTGGAAGCCTCGTCGGATTTTCGGGGACTCGGCGGTTAAATGCGTTTTGGTTACCCGTGAATGACGAGAAAAATAATTGCTGTGGTTCGAATGTGTTTCCACTTCCAGGGGCCAGTGTAGTGTTATTTATGTTTGCGGGATCGCGTGAAACTCAAACCGTTTGGGTGATCAATTTTCAATTCGCATTTCCTAAACTCAGCATTTTTATTTCCCTCGGGATCATTTGCTCTTTAGGACACACCAAAATTGTGATCTTTTATTTCCTCAGGCAGGATTCATAAAACACA
Source organism: Anopheles plumbeus (assembly GCA_034621735.1). Classification (NCBI taxonomy): domain Eukaryota; kingdom Metazoa; phylum Arthropoda; class Insecta; order Diptera; family Culicidae; genus Anopheles; species Anopheles plumbeus. The sequence continues at coordinate 20,820,372 of JAOEFI010000007.1, read as the reverse complement.
AATGGCAATCTTCCTCGACGGCCGTTGATTGACCAGCTGCGATTCCGCTCTTCGGTATAAGGCGCACTTCACTTATTGCCACACTTCACATTCGGCCCACTGGGGAAATGGGTTGAAGATAAGCGAACCGACCGGGCGCGAGCCAGAGCGTCGGCAAAGGTCACCAGATTGCCGCGAACATAATCGAAAGACGTCACAGCGCGGCACGCCACGGTGAAATCACCGATCCGGTTGGGAAATCGTCCACTGAAAGGCCACGAACGCGTCGTCGTTTTAAAGGTCGCGGCGGCACTAATGTCGGCAAGAACGACGGGGAAAATGACGATCGCCACACGTTGATCTTACGCGAACGCGACCGCAATCTCAACTGACTGTGGCCCGATCTGAGCGCGAGTTCGGCCGCACAAGTGGTTGGATTTGGGTGTTTTTTTTCCTCGGTGCAAAGAAGAAGAAGAAAGCACCCACTACGAGTAACCTCTCACTTCGGCCCACCGCCTGTCGGGGTGGATGCGAGGGGTGGTGAAATTTCCCCGCGTGGTCGGAAACGGGCAGGTGAGAGCGCGGAGTAGCGCGAACGTAGACATGTGTAGCTTTCGTCATAAAGTAGGTGGATTAGGGCAGCGAGGCGAGACTGCGTTAATGATTACATTTTTGTGTTTGTGTACGGGTGTCTCGATAGAGGAAAAAGCCGACACAACAACATTACATGATAATAAGTAACATGATAATAAATAAATCCTTTTTGTGCTTATACTTGTGTAGAGGTTAGTGAAGTAGCGATTCAAAATTTGACATCAAATATTCGATTGTAATCTACTACTATTTGTACTTTGATCTTTGGTCGGAGCAATGATTAACAAATGGTGCTGCCCAGTTATTTTGGCCAATGTTGTATTGCAATGTTTTCAAAATGAAAACTCAGCCGGCCAACTTTTAACCGGCGTATGCCCAACATCCCACAGTTCGTGACCCGCACGGCACGGTTTAAAAAAAATTGCCAGATGTTTTAAATACACTAACACAACCAATTCCCGCACGCGAGTTACGAGAAGAAAGAAACGAACGAACGAACGGGGCAACGCGCATTTTCCTTTAAAATTCAAGATCAGTTCGCTACCGTCGGCCATCGGAGCCGTAAGCCGATCGCGGGCGGAAAAATGAACTATTTGTAACTACAGTTCGCAGACAGCTTGGGGCGCGCCCTTTGCACGATCGGAAGGAAGGGAGGAGTATAGTGGGAGGGCGGGCGCTCGTTTAAATCATGCTACGCTTTTCCGAAAACCAGCGGCATTAAGCAAACCTATTCCGTGTGAAAAACACCGTTTGTACGGAAAACCGGGAAAGTTGACATAGCATCGGGGGGTGTTTTTGTTTGTGCAAAACCTCCTACCGGAACTTGGACCGTCGTGCGGCAACGGTTGGAGTGAAAATAGAATCCTGTTTGCTATAAATAAACACTAGAGCGAACGAGACGCTACGGACGGGGTATGTGTTGGTCCCCGACGATGTTTTTTGCGGTGGAAACTATATACCGTAACACTTTCGCCTAGACTGCGTCTTTTGGATTGTTTTGAAGCAGATCGAACGGTGGGAAATTGGAACATAAAAGATGAATCTTCTAGCCACAGCCGCTATGTTGGGTCTATGTTGGGGCGCGGAATGGCTAATGTGTTACAGAACAAAGGAGTCGGGTCCTTTCAAAAGGATTTTCCGTGTAGCGAGAGCAGCATGGCAACGGCATTAGTGGTGATTAGTCGTATCGTGTCAACCTGTGACGTCCCTTGGGGAAAGTCGACATGGTTTTATTAGATTGCTTCCTATCGTTCCTTTTTTCTAAAGAAGGGGGAGGAGGAACAGATAAATGTGGCATCGGAAAAGTTCGGCTGACGCCAGCAGGTCTAGTTTCACAGTGGCAATCAGTTGATGGAAGTAAAGATCTGCCCGTCATACGGCACTAACGTACAATTAGTGGCGACTAAATTGCCAAATGATCTCCCATGGGAACTGCTTAATGATGGCCTTACCAGAAGAATTCTCCCCGGATTTCTAACAAAAGGGTCAGCTTAGACGAGATTGTGCTTTTAACGATTGCTTTTATTGTCACCAGAAATCGGATCTCATTGCTTTCATTGCCACGAGAAATCGAATCTCATTTAGTCTGCTAAGTAGTAGTGCACCGTCGACATTTCTAATTGTGTTTGGGAAGACGTTGATAAACCAAATGTAAATATGTCATTGATGCAGGTAGAGAGACTTATGAAGACATTACTTTCGCAGCTATTCAGTATTTTGTATAATTATGATATGTTGTGGAGCGAACGAAGTACACAATAACAGTGATGTATGAACGAGTCGACCTACGATTTCCTTATTTTGGTAGGTTCTTTCTCTTGAACGTGGCCTACCACAAGTAAACCATAAATGTCATCGTAATCGACTTCCAGCAGAGCTTCGAATGGTTGCGAGCCCGTCGAGTGCATCGCCGTAGCTCTGAACCGATACTACGTGATCCACAGGAACTGCTGTAACTTCGCTTTATCGCCAGATGGCAGATGTGTATTGCGGACTTAATTATTTGTCGGCGCTGGGCAGACCACCACTGGCAAAACGGGAAGTTATTTAAAACTGCCATAGGCCAGCTGCCACTTGCAGTGCACGCTGAGTGTTTGCCTCTTGCATGTTCCATGTAACGTTTGCACCATCGCGCTAATGCTCCTGAAGCTTACAACCTATTGAAAAAAAGCACACATGGCGCGAGTAATCCTCAGCAGGACTCTCAGCGTAAGGGTTCTTTTGCCAGAGGACAAGAAAAGGATGCTGCTCATGCTTGGCAGGATAAACGAGCGGCTGATTGGAAGCATGCCATGCCTTATGTTTCGCACACGTAGAACGTGCAACAATGCTGCTGGCTGGTGTAACATTCAACAACTCGTTTTGTAATGCTCTACTTTACGCCAAGATCTAGCGAGAATGGTATCCTTGGAATGTGCAAGGATTTGAACAGCAGCATGAGCGTTACAATGATTTGTTTTCCAATAACTAGTATGCAACATAATGTCACGTGATGATTAAAATTAAAAGTAAAATGTGTGGCGAACAAAATCTTAAATACAAAAAGGAAGAGGTTAAAGCCTGCAGGCAGTGCCCATATGCATTCCATGCTTCGGCTGTAGAAAGGTGTTGATATGACGAATCTAACCTTTAACACTTCACTCTCCAGTCTTCCATTAAATTGAGCTCGTTTAAATGTGATTTCGGTGATGCCTGATACGAAAGGGTAAGCACATTTACATCGGCACCACCACTGGTCCACAAATAAAACCCAACGGATGGCAGAAGCAGTATCAGTTGCTTAGGACACCTCGGAGCAGGAAGCTGAATGACGTGAACGTCAATTTCGACACTGATGCCAATTAGTATTCATCAGCCGTGTGAAGGTCGGGTTGCATAAAATCCGCATAAAAGCCGGATTGAGAACCACGAGGTCGGAAAACGTAATCTAAATATTAAACTAGGGGTTAAAGCTGGTGGAAAAGAAAATCCAAGTGAAGCGTATGCCGTTTTTCCGAAGCTGCTGTCGTTCGGACTCAGCTTCAGCCATCAAACGAGATGAGCAGAAGGAAATGCTTGCGGAGCAGGTTCAGAGCTCCCGCTGGCGAAAATTAAACGTCGAACACGAACGAACTCCCATCGGGCACTGGGACCAGCATGGTTCCGCAGCGCTTTCTTGGAATGCTCGAACTTTGCTACTTCATCCGTCTAATTCAGGCGCAAGCCCGGTACGGAGTGGAAAAGAATCGATTATTCATTCCGTTTTCGATGAAAAAACGGGGGGAAATTTTGCAAAACCCTAAAACTCGTCGCTGAATGGAATCGCAGGCGGAATCAACAGATTTCCGGGCGTGTTTGGATTGCAAGTGATAAACGGGCTCTGATGTTCTTGGACAAATGTTGTACGAGCGTTTACTTGACAGGGTTCGGTTAGTCAATATGGGTGTCATGATTTGAAAATAAATTGGGTTAAACGTTTGGCACTATTACACCACAATCAGTCGAGCAAAAAATAGCCCTCACATTAGCAGGAGGAAGCATAATAATCAAATTCAAAATTAACGGCGTGGGTGAAGAAAACCTATAACTTTGCATTAATGTGCAGCGCTTTGTTTGCACTCGTGGCCCGATGAAACCTTCATATTACGAAATTATTCGACAGAACTCAACGTCAACGGAGAGAGAATGATGTGCCTAAATTTATGAAAATGTATCTTGAAGGGGATGCTCTGAATAAAGTAAAGGTGGCCATTCCAACGTGGCTAATAAAAGGAAAAGGGGAAGGGAAAAAGGGTTTCCCTCTGTTCACAGTAAGCCTCAAGGAAAATGTGCATACGTCAGCAAAAATGTCACCAATGCAGTGAGTGTATAAACACATTTCTTCACACAACGCCTTGCAGATGAAATGGACCTTTCTTTTCCGACGACATTTTGGTGATTCGCATTAGACCAGGGAAAGAACAATCGCACATACTAAAAATAGCACAACAGTAAAGTAACTACAAAAACTTTGTACCTGTTTTTTTGATGTCACTAACGATAATAAAACGCTTTCCTAATTATTTTTAATTGAAATGTATGCAAGCGCCACGGCGTAGGATCGCAAAACGTTACAGGAGAAAAAAGTAATCACGCCGTCCCGCAACATGATGTAGCCAGCCGGGGGGACGGTATCGTGCAGTAGCAATTGCAAACGCGAGTTATAGAGGGAAAGTATTTTTGTTGGCGAATGGTTGCGTTTCAAATTTCGAACAAATTGTCCGTCAAATTGTCATCGCGCCATGGGCCAGGTTCAACCGTTTGGTGGTCGAGGCCATTTTGTGCCACAGTTTCATTGTCACGTGCATGGTGCACACGATCGCATGGCGGTTTACGCGAGGAATAACAGAACGGGACAATAGACGTCGTTAATCAGATAGGGTTAGACAGAGAGGGAGGTTACGGTAGGCCATGACCATGAAGTTTTATTTGTGTGTCGTCGTAGTTTCGCATTGTAAGGCGAAGCCAGCGTCGTTGAAAGATGCACATGGAAAGCATACACGGTGGAGAGAGAGAGTGAGAGAGAGAGATAAACAGAGAAAGAGAGAGAAACAGGATATTGGTTTCATTTCCGTTACATCGTCACGACGTGCGTGTGTAGAACATCCGGATCCGGAACGGTTTAGTAGTCGGATAAAGCGAGATGGAAAAAGGAGAAAAGAGAAAGAAATATAGATGCATTAATTTATTGTATTTGCACTGAATGGAATCTACGACAGTGACATCTATCGGAGAAAGTAACAAGAACATACTCTCTAATTTCTACGGAACATTTGATTGGCAGTCCTATGGTATTGATGAAACCAATCGGGTACTCATGTGGATACTACGAGAGAGGAATGTAGAGCATGTTAGTAAAACTGATCTAAAGTCTAGCTTGACAGGCATTTCAATTGGCAGGGTTGAAACAAATGGCCGCTAGAGAACAATAATGAACGTCTATGCTCCGAGTCTACAGGGTTATCCGTTACCATGCAGCTTTCCGACATTGGCCGGATTTACTTCTTGGGTAAATTATGACACTGCACTCTCCAAGTCTAATGTATACTGCTACACACTACACTCACGATAACAAACAATAATAATGTAATGAGTTTGGCCCGCTGGCGTTTGCCGTCGGTGAGGTTCAACGATCCGAACTTTCGCAGACCTTGCCATTTCGCGATCGAGCAGAAGTCGCCGAAATCCACGCCGCGCCAGGACTCGTGTATCCCTTTATTGGCATTACCCTGGGGAGCAATCTTGAACTTACAAATGGTTTAGCACGAACTTACGTCTCTCTCCGTCTCGCAACGGGATTCCATCTGCTGAAGAATAATACAACTGGCCGAATCGTGTGCCAAGGTTTACGCAATGGGAAAGGCTGGTGTGGCAGCACTTTTGGCATCGTGTTATTGCTACCGAAAAATGGCTTTGCCGTGAAACGAGGAAAAGACCCTTGTGCTTTCTTTTAGTTTCACTTTTCTTTTTTCGTCGCATTTGCCATTTTTTATGTTCAACTGCAGTCCGAACGGAGAACGATTGTTTTCTCGCAGTAATGAGAGCACAGCTATCGTACTTGTTGCTAAGTATACTGGGACGAGAATTCAGTACCCTGTCGTTGTTTTCAACTGCTGAAGCAATTGGTAAAATAACAATGCGACTGAACAAATTGAGCACAGTTTGCAGGATCGAGCATTTTCCGCCATTGACAAGCTACAAACAACCAGGCGCCTCCATTGAACCAACATCGGTAGTAAAATCAGTACGCAGTTGCACAACTCAATAAAGTACGGTCAGGATATGTCATTGATGGCAGGAAAGTTGGGTAGTCACTCGAACATACTAAACATAATGATGACGAGCACTCGCACTGGGTAGTACGATTTGTTTCCGCAATGCCAAACTAGTTCAATGGATCAGTATGCCAAATTTGGACCGTGGTCCGATTTCGATTCGGCTCGCAGCAATGCTATTCTTCTTTCATGGGTTTCGGCAACAAACTGGAGAAACAAATTTAATTTACTTGCCTGTAAACACTTAATTTAATACTAGCTTTTTCCCCCAGCTTCACTCACCCGGCAGTCCCCGCCGACATTGAACGGATGGGTGGACGAAAAGAATAATTTATTTGCCAATGTTTCGTCGAGAACGAGAGGGCCGAAGGAGAGCAAAAGCGAATAAAAATACTTCCATGAAACGCAAAACGGTGCTCGCTTCTTGGGACTAGCTTGAACCGGCCGATGACAACTTTTCTTCCCTTCTTTGTTCGGTGTCTTTGAACTTGCCAAGTAGCTCATCTTTTCCAGAGCATGTCCCGCGTGCGCTTGCGGCGGGTAACAGGACCGTGGTTTATACGGCAAGTTTAAGACTTTTCCTCGCTCAGCGCCGCGAGTGTCCACTGTTGTCACGAAGGGTCGACCATCCTACGGTGGCAGTGAACGGGCAGCAAAAATCATTAAAACTGATATTTTATGGACGCCTATAAATTTTACTCCCTGTTGGAATGGGGTGATTCTTTGCAGCTTCGTTGCGCAGCGCATTGTCGCCCTCGATATCGCAGCTCGCTGCGTGGGGACATTCTGACCCGCGGAATGTGCCCTCCCACAGCTAGTGGGCTAAGTTGGCACGCCGTTCGGCGTTAAATAATAAAAACCGAACACGTCGACCTGCGATAAAGTTGCGAGAAAGAAGATTCATAAGTAAAAAATTAACTTTCGGTACAAACTCCGGGGTGGCCTTGAAAGTATGACTAGATTAGCAGGCACAGAAACAATACGTTTACGCACACCGCCGGGTACCGATGCGATGCGGTGCTCCGGTTGACGGGAAACTTAATGCTAAATGAAGCGAAACAGCGGCGCCCACGGCAGAGTGGGGACATGAATACTTTATTCGATTATGAATCGACAAATCTGTTTCATGCCGTCTGATTCGTGGAAAAGGGGGCCATCAAACGACGGGTGCAAAGGTATGCAGGTCGGTACAGCCTTTATGCTACGTAGATACTTTCCGATAGCACGAAGTATCACGATGACATTTTTTTGTTGTTGTTCCCGTATCGATCCAACATTAGCAATCCATCGGTGCATGCATCGGCAAAGGATCACAAGAGCTTCCGGACGAGCGCCGCGAGGACGAGCTTAGAAACAATGGAACAGGAGTCTCAAATGTAGGACGCCCCAGTTCCAGACACATGCATACAACAGGGAACAGTGATAGTGTTTGAAGCAAATTCGTTAACACTGTACCTCAGATCCATTCTGTCACACAAAATTGCCCGAGGAAAATGGTCTATTTTTATTGGTCTCGTAGGTTGGGACATTCGCAAAGGCATATCAAAATAATCCGCTTCTAGGCTGACGGGTTATTATTCGACGGCAGGCGCAACGGCGGTCGTGAAGATGACTTGTTCGGGGCGAGTTCTAAACTTTATCTAGCAGAAAATAAAAACGAACTCCGTCCAGCGCCCGTGCGGCAAGGCAAGGAGGAAGGTTCGCGGTACGGGCAGTTTAAAATGTTTAACTCTTTGGCGTCCCATTTTTTACGACCCCGACCCCATGTCAAGCGAAACTTCGTGCCTTCGGATACAAGAGTTTTCGGAATGTTTTTCCACGGCAATGAAGAAGAGTGGGCGTTGTTGTTTTCTGCTACCATGCATGCCCTGATGTTAGTGACTTCAAATTAAGCCTTTTCAAATTAAGGTTTTTGTTCATGCACAAAAAGGTGAATGTAGATGAAGACAAACCGTAAGGAACTAGAAAGCATAATTTGTTGGTAGCAGCATATTCAGGTCTCATTTTGTTTTAAAAACAAAACACATTGAAATGCAATTAATGGCGTTCAAAACTATCATAAATGGAATGGAATGTTAGGTAGGAACGTAACAAAAAATTTCTCTTTTTCTATTGCATTCACATGGGGTGTTAGGTTTCTTTTTCAACACAATCAAAACCTGGTTGTGTAGTGGTGCAAGCTATCCTATGAACCGGTGTGTTACCAGTTCCTACCCGGTAGATGTCGGTGATACAAATCTCCTTGCTCGAACTCCTGGGGACTTTTCCTGCTGTTGACAAAACAATAATCGCATGTCCTGGAGCCGTGCGAGACTCGCCGAACAGCTGACCGCGTGTGACCGCAGGGAGACGCAGGGCGATGGTACGGAGAGAGCGTTCCGATCGCTTCTAACTGGCTTTCGTCGCTCTAGCGGACATCCGATTCCGGTGCTGCAAGTCCGGACCGACCAGGGAACGAGACACCGGCTCCCGATCCGGCACCGGACGGAACAACTGACTCTGCCTCCGAGCCTAAATATCTGCAATGCGTCAGACGCGAGCTGCCGACCGACAGACCAACTAACCGAGCCGTCGGTCGAGGGCGTCGGACCCGGCGAGTGAGCCCGGAGTAAGAATGTGCGCGAGTGCGAGCGTGAAGCACACACACTTTTTTGGCGGTTAAAATGCCAGCTCGCTTGGAAGGTGTGAGAAGATGGCGCCCCCGGTGAGCGAAGATGGCGACGGGAGCTGGCGAGCCGCAGGTGGATAGTGTGCGAGCGAGCGAGCGGGTGGAAGAGCGAATGAACCTTCGCACGCTTCACCGCGTGCCACGTGGCTGCTTGGTTGACCGATTTCCATGCGGGAGTGCGGTAGCGCCGGATGAACTGAAGAGTGGCAATAAAAAGCGCAATAGGATGAAGAAACACAACAGGGGCACGACAAAGGGTCGCCGACGACAGTTGTTGTGGATGGTTTGTTAGTGAACGACATTGTAAGACTAGTACACGGAGGAGAATGGGGAAAGGAAGGACATTGGAAAGACTGTGTGTGTGTTTGTGGGAGGGAAGAGACATAAATTTGATTGTAAATATGCATGCTGGTGCCATCACTTAGCGAGCGAGCGCACGTTGATGGAGAAAAACAAGCAGAGAAAAGCGTTAAGCACAGCTGTTGGATCGGTGCGGCTTTCAGGACAGCAGTGGGGCGCCAGGTGGCTGTGAAAAGCTTTTTGAATCTGCATTGGTATGGGAACCGTGGAAAACGTGTCATACATCAGGCGGGAAGAAGATATTTATCTCATCAGCTACAGATACCCGGATTTCTTCGGCATCTTTGAACAATGCTTCGACGGATGAACGAACATGGACGATTTTCGACGGGTGAGTATGTAGATGGGTATGTTGATGCAAAACCGTAGGACACACTTTCAACATCCTTACTCCGGCACTGTGGGTTCGTGATGAAGATTAATTTCCTTTTAGGATGCTGCCCCTTAGATGGCACTTTGTGCTGATGATCAGATGACGAAAGGACCTTGTTCAGGATGCAGTTTTACAACGAGTGGGTCAAGCATGTGCTGATTGCAGAAAGAACTATCAACTAACATATTTGAGTCCCCATTTGAGATAAGATCGTCCAACTTTGTATTTGTTTGCAATAGTTTTCTTGCTCTTCATACCTCTGGTGCGGGTGCCCTTCAACAGGGGATTTATGTGGCAATAATTCACAAGCTTATGAACTCGTTAGTGAGTGGTGGAACCTCCATGATAATCTTATCGCGCCAACCTCGATCTGTGCCATTCCACACGGCACCACAATGTGCTCAAGCAAACGCTGTTTCACTCTAGAAAATTATTTTAGATTACCGTTGTTAGTGAATAAGTGTTTTTCCTTGCCCCACATTAGAGTGTCCTGGCCATTAGCATCTCAGCCAACTCTATATATGCTTTTTTTTTGCTTCTGCGCTACAACGACACGCAAACAGACCACTAATGAATTCATCGTTAAAGACATTTTGCCTCCATTAGGACTCCGACAGGACCTTTTGCGTGTCGTTTATGTGTCAGCGAGGCGTTTATTTCATTTCCACTTTTTTTGCATTCCTCGCTGCCATAATTTATATTAAACATCTCGAGCGATGGCGGTGTTTTGCGCTGAAAAAGACGTAATTAGGAAGTCCATCGTAGAGGCAATGGGCCGAAACGTTAGTAGAGCATGTCGCAGGAAATGAACCGATACCACAGACAGGCTAATCCACTCCCGATGGCCGGAGAACAAAAACCAGGCAAAGAAGGAACGATCCTTCCCGCTCCGTCGCTTGTAGCCTATGGGATGGCGC
>JAOEFI010000007.1:20772825-20799412 GCA_034621735.1 Anopheles plumbeus | reverse complement strand
TCGCTTTCCAGAGGGGGCGGCGGTTACACCTTCAATCGCCTTGGCTCTCGTGTTGAGATTGTACTGAAGTTGGGCTCTCCGTGTCGGTGTGCAGAATTTACGAGTTCGTGTCAGTGGTAAATTTTGGCCATTCGCGACCCTCAGTGGACGAAAAAACTGTTGCGAAAAGCCGGCGGTACCGGACTCGGTTCGGCAAAATTTACAAACAGACCACGCGCCTGCTGACGGCAATCAAGTAGCGCTTCGCGAGTGCGCTACCAGGCGCCTCCATCGCCATCGAACAGCCACATTCATATTTGTGCTTGTTTTCGGTGCCACAGTGGGCAACCGACTGATTTTGCCGACTGATTGCTCTTTACATTTTTTCTCCTTCAATCACGCCCACCTCGTCACCTCCTGGGTAGAGGACCACATTGTAAGCGCCAATTCGTGTATTACACATTCCGTTTGAAACCGATAGGATTCAACACTCAACAATCCACACCATCGAGACGGGCATACGCTTACCTATCCAATGATCGTGTGCGTTGGTTTCATAGTTTTTTGTTGCGCCGTTTTGCAACAAAAGAGTACGATCAATTTCAACGAAAGAATATTTTTTACTCCGTACCGTCGTGTTTTGTGCTCCTCTACGATGATACAGTTCGGGAAACTCGAAGGAAACGTTTTGGGTACGATAGGTAGGAAGGTTCGCAAGGAAAAGTACTCATTGCACAGCAGAAAAGTTGCCTCGCGTGATGCACTAGCGAAAACATTCGGCTGTAACGGGTTTGTGCTTTTCAATTTCTAAGATAACCATTTTACTGCAGCGTTTTATCGCCAAAACATTATGTGGCGTTTGTTGCTGTTTGCAATGGCGTGAACGGGACTGACTTTATGGTGTAGCCTAGCGAACGAAAATTTTCAGAAGCTTACAAACTAGGAGCAAGGAATTGAGAATGTGCTTGTTGAAAAACCTTACTACGGAAAAGAGAAAGAACAAAGGACCGCTGAATTAATTGGAAGGAATTCTCTCCATACAAACAGTACGAATCTCGTGGAGTCTGGAGCTGATAGTCCTCGCTAAGACTTTATTTCGATGGCTCATAGGTTTGAACGGAATCTTTTGAACAAGCTCAAACTTCCGAAGAACTTCTAAGGCTTCTGCTAATTTTTCCCTTCGACAGTTCGTTAAAATATGCTCAAACATTCGCTCAAGATCCTAGCCACCTTCTCTATGGCAAGGCAATCATATTTGCACGCTGTCTTGATCCATCGGTAGGGCACTTATCTTGCCACTGCAATGCGGTCACTGCATCGCTGACCTGCGGCCTGATTGTTGGTAGCTGGATTGAAAGAACGATAAACGCATCCAACAAAATTGTCCGTGCCACAAATAATTGTGTTGCCTTTTCCGCAGTCGAATCGCACGTTTTGAAGCAGTTTTCCAGATTGCAGTTTAGCTCAAAAATTCCCCAGCTTGTGGTTTCCGTTTTGAATCCTTCCTGTTCGAGTTGATGCGGCATAGGCGAACGAAGAAATCAACGCTGTCGCCCAAACTTTCATCGAGGCTGAAGTTCTTTCAAATATTCTGAAACGTTGGCCAGCCGGCAAAAAACTTTCCCACTGGCGCTCACCTGTTGTTCGGGTTTCTCGGCATGAAGTAACGTTCATTTATTAACCAAGCAAAGGACGCGCCGCCAAAACTTGTCCATTTCCATCTCGTGGAGCGATAGTCTTCCAGTGTGACCGACAACCGACAGTGATTAATCATCGAACGACGTTGCAAATTTCTCGCTATGTAGGTGTAAATAGCAGTTTCTCACGCAGTTTCTCATTGCAATGCACCTTTCAAGACCAGAATGGCGATGATTTATGAAAAGATGGTACCATGCGAAACTGTAAATACTAAATACTGCGATAACGGAGGCGACGAGAAAACTTGCCCCATGGCGGATCATTGCGGTGTGGCGAATATTGAAAAAGAAAATTGTTGCCCTTTTCGGTAGATGAAAGGGTTATTAGAGTTCATTTTAAACACCGCTTTACCTCCGATTAGGTATAACATCCAACCCACCCAGCTTTCGGATAATTGACGAGAGGAACCCCGTTCAAACCGGTTACCGCCCCTCAACGGCGAACAGCATTAGGAAAAAGCGATAAAACAGCGGGGCCCGAGTATCTCATGCCCGAGTAAGGTCAAATCCCTGTGAAGGATAATTTCTTCGAAAATCGACTACACGAACGATTTGGGATGTTGTTTGCAAGTGGAAGGGAGTGAGATACAAAATCTGGCACTTATGAAAAAATTAGGAGTTTTAGCCAGCGTCGGAAAGGACGAAGATACTTCAACAGCAGCGGAATGATAAACCCACTTACTGTTAACGATCGAGACGTGATTCTGGCTCATCACATCTGGCAGTGAGAGCCGTTTTTCTTCGAAAAGCTATCATCAATGGGCGCGGTATTTACGTGTGTGAAACTTCATATCGGTCGATTCTCGCGTTTTGATAATTGAAGTAAAATCAGACATGCAGTACAAAGGATGAAAATGCATCTCTTATTCACATTTCATCATCTCAAACTGCCATTGGCTTTAAGGATTCCATGCGCAACCGCTTGATGGTCTCCCATGATCTTCGGCCCGGAAAAGTGGACTATCGGGATACGGGTTGAAACATGTCTGTGAAATTGATTTCGATACCGCCGACATTTGAGCGATACACCATACCCCGTCGATCGATTTTCCCTTGGAATGTCATTGAATCGGACGAAAATACGGTTCGTCCCGCATGTAGGAACACCACAGGACGCAAAAGTGAAAGGATCCGCCGGCTGTGAACTATTTGATCCGACTGAATGGCTGGAGCGAAATCGATTCCGTTATTGGAGCATTTGTGTTTCCGGTCAGCCGGGGACTGTTGCAAAGGAAAACTGCATCGCTGGCCACACCGAGTAGACCGCATTGCAGTTGTTAGCAGATCGGACGGCAATCGAACGATGTTATACCACAACTTGCTAGAAGCGTTTGATTTTGAGGTAAAAAGCTCACAACAAACTACATTAACGTCGTTCAAGAAGCCGAATGTGAAATACTTGTAGCTGTGAACGAGGACCGGAGTTCGGGACCCCTCTTCGATTAAAATTCAGTGCGTACAGCATTGACAATAATGTGGAAAATAGTGATAATTTGTGAAAATATAAATAAAACTTAAGGTTAACGGTCCAGCGATGTAACTAAAAGTGCGTATAATTGTTACTAAAATTTGAATTATGCCGACTACCATTCATGCATGAAAGTTTCTCCTTTTCCAGTTCACAGTTCCTTTTTGTACCAAGAAACAAGAGCGCAAGTCAGTTATAAGTATACTAGTTAAAGCGCCATAAACCCTGTTTCAGAAGGTAGGAAACATAAATAGCCGTAAACAAAAACTAAGGGCTAAGAAGCGTTCGCAATCAGTCACAACACACACACAACACCATTAAACAAACAATGACTAATTCGCTACCAGGTGGGTGTCGTGGTAATTGTGAGTAAAAACGAAACTTACCGCTTGAGTTATGGTTCCCGTTGGTGTTATTGTTCCCATTGTTGTGGTGTTGGTTCGCTGGGTGTTTCTGTGCATCGCCATGGGCCAGCATACTGTGATTCATATTAGGCAGCTTTCCTCCGACAACGCCCGGCCCACCAATACCGCCGACCACTGGCAAGGAGTTGGCGTGCGACAGGTTGACCGGATGTTGTCCATGATGGACGCTGTTGTGATCCGTGGTGGTCTGAATGGCGGACAAGGGTATCGCGAGACAGTTATTCCCGGGTGCCTGCAGACAGTCCTGTTCCGATTTTGGCAGTGGCGAGTAGGCGATGATGGACCCTCGGCCCGAAGATGGACTAATACGGTTGTACCGCCCACCGGATAGCTTTTCACTCATCTTGCTGCAGTGGTCCTGGTGGAGCATGGACGGCTGCACGAGGGGAGGATTCGCCGAGGTCGCAGGATCTGGCTAGCGGTCACTGTCAGATCCCCCGTTCGATCCGCACTAACCATCATAGGGTTTCCTTCTAGGAGTCGTCGCCAAAGGACTGCTATTGTGTCCTTCCCCGCTCATCAGTCTTGTTAGAGGTTAGCGCCTTTAATGGGGGGACGGATTTATTGTTTACTAACGTACTTTCTTGCAACACTTGATCCCGTCCTCATTTACTTGGACGCTTCATCGACTAAACCACGATAATTCAGACTAATCCGTTGCTATGCTCACATACAATATACATCCAGCATTCCGAAACTGCCAGCACTAAAAGGCGGAGAAGCACAATATAACAGTGAAACGATACATATTTCATACCAGCATTCTAGGTTCTCTACAGGACTTCACTTCAATGATGAAATTCGATGACACTTTCACATCTGCTATTACGAGCCTTTCAGAGGAAATCGGAATAGGGTAACGTAATTGAGCAAATTATCACACAAATCTTGGCACATCCATGGTTTCTGGTCATTCAATAAATTAATGATGACGGTGATCATATTTCCGAGATGGCTTCTTTCATCTGGTTATGATTCGAAAATATGCTTCCGACTTATTTCAAATATCGTTCTAGATTTCCCTGAGTTTCACTGATCGAACAATGTATTTTCTTTTCTTTACGTGGTCCTAGAAGAGAACTACGCTGATTGTAAGAAATTCCACCATTAGATTACTTTGCTTTCGTTTTACGTCCTTTTTTTTCGGTACAAAGGTTCCATCACACGTTCCGCTGGTTTGTGTCCACGTTTGTCTGCTTCTTTTCTCTTGCAAGCATCCTTCCTCGTTGCCGCTCATCCGTATCTCGATCGCAATCACGCTCCACGATGATTTCCGCCGATCACTCCCTCCACAACTTTCATCGCATTTGTCTTTTCTTACGAAACCCAGCGAAACCTTTCACATTGCCGAGGGAGCAAGGTTTTTTTTAAAAGAAATTTACTTCTTCCGCTAAAATTAGATGGCATCGGCCTGAATGAAGCATCACAATCATCCGCTCGTCGATGCCATGCGCCACTCTTCCCGTGTATGTCCTTCTCGGTTTTTATCAACTGTTTGCCCAACCTCAGATCGTGATCAACTTCTCCTGCATTTCTCTAGGCCGCTTGTTATGCGAAATTGTCAAAAACGATCATCATAACCCTCTCTGTAACTTTTCATTTATTTTAAGCTATTGCAGTTTGCATTCGATTTTCAGGTAGCCTTAAGACTCGACTCTTAGCACTCTTAGCAGGCTTTTATTTAACGTTTGCGCCATCTTTGCTCAATGCAGTTAGAAAAAAGAATAGATCGTGTTGCGAAATTTGCGCCATTTGAGATTAAACATGTGTGGAAGGTAAGTGATTGGACAGCGCGTTCCGAGAATTCCGAGGGCAAATCTAACCAGTGCACATCATTTACACATTGCAAGACCTGTCTGGGGGCATAGTCGGGGAAAAGGATGGTCCATCTCAATGATACGATGACGTTTAGGACGGGGGTTGTAGCGAACTTGTAGTTGTGGTGCGGTTGTTTCCGCAAACCGCAAGGAAGTTCACTATCGAAAATGGCACGAAACCGTGACGCACTCGTACACACCGACGACACCTACACACAATCGTACAACCGGGCCGCGTGCTCGACGTTTAATGGCGCATTCTAGCCGAGCAGGGATCCCGGTACACTGCGAGAGGTAACGAAAAAAAAGAAAAAAAGCAAACAAACGGCGAAACACAGAACACAACCGATACCGTGCTACGGGCGAAACCGGCTGTTTATGCACTCGCAGGACGCGCTGGTGTGCACCAACGCAAGACCTCCACACAGCTCGAAAGCGATCGACCGACTACTACTACGGTTGGGGCTTCGGGTATCCACGTTGCTGATGCTGCTGCAGCGTACACCTGACGAGAGTCTACAGCCAGCGGGAGAGAGAGCAAACATGCTTTTGCAGCAACCAGTAGTAGTAGCCTTGCGCTCGCGGCTTCTGCAGCAACGTGTAGCATTATCAATTCAGTCGAGGAGAGCAGAATGTTCGGGCTCCCGCTGGGCTCTCCGAGGCTCCGGAAGGACAGAGCAATCCCAGCGCGGAGAGATTACGATAGAGAAACAATAGTGCAGAGCGGGAATCCGCACAGCATGCTGGACGGGTTCCGGGTCGTCGTGTGACCGCGGTCGGCGCGTGAACAATGCGGCAGTAGGCGCGAGCGCGACAGATACCGCCAGTGACCCCGGATTCTGGAAAAGGCCCAGCCGAGTGAACACCGGAAGTCGGCGAGTATCAGCTGGAAGATGAGATTTCTCAGTTTTCGAAAAGCGAAGGAAAACGGATCACATCTTTTATTTTTCACGAGAAGCCTTTTGTTCACTCAGTGATGCGCTAAGCTACACAACATCTTCACTGCATACTCTTGCAGCACTTGAATGAACGTATTCTGAAATCACAAGCCAGCACAGCATCGAACAGCTGATCGGAAGACCTTTGGCGTGACAATAGAAAAAAAAAACTTTACCCCTATTCGGCTCCGTCCTTGGTTACGCGTTCCACCACCTGTAATATTCGATATTCGTCAGGTCCTAGACTACTTGGTCCAAACAGCAGTGTGCTCCTTCGTTCGCTGGGTCGAACGTGGTTTCTGGCCAGCGCTCTCTCATTTTCTTTCGTCATAATCATATTATGGGACAATAGTTTTAAAAGAGATAATTATTACAGCAAAGCATACATTCGATTATAGATCTGTGATCATGTTTATTGTATGTCTAATGTTGATAAAATATTTTCCTTCCATTGATGATTGTAGTCATTATTAGGTTTTAGTATACAAATACCATTCTGTGTGACTAATTATTTTGTTAAACTTGTTTCCCCTTCATGGACTTTTGTCTACAGAACTGTCGACGACAACTATATATGCTATATATTGCCTAAAGCTAACTTAGCATGTGAATTTCCTACATAAATGGAATTCGATGTCATATGGCGTGCGATAAAGTGCAACTCGGTAACAGCCAACCGAGAGCTTTGTTTCTAAACATCCCTATTTAAACGAACAACACTCGATAGAGTGATAACCAAAAAACTTTGATGAGCAGTATAAAAACGAACAACGTACCAACTACGTTGACGGCCAGCGAAATCATATCGCGCTTACTTTTTTGTGGGATATGCTGCTGTATAGTGCCGTCCGTTAACAGCGTATTGACGATGTGCTGCCCATCGAAGCCATAGCACGGCATCACATTAATGAACGCCAGGCCAAGCGCAAACACGCTAACATACTTTAGCAGCAGCTGAATGGAGCCTGCGAATCCCGGTGCAAACAGGCCCGTTTTGGGCACGAATCGCGACACTGTAACCGTGCGCGTGATGTCTCCCGGATGACCGATGTAGATCACATCCGGTTTCGATTCCCGCCCAATCTGCATGAGAGTGGTGTAGTTGTTGATGCTCGGCTTGAAGCAGTGACCCTCTGAGCACTGGCCGTTGTTCTGGCAGTAGCCGAAACTATTCTCGATCGTCTTTCGTATGTTTAGGCACATGTGCTGGGGAAGCGCCACATCGTCCTCGTTCGCATCGACCATGTACTCGAAGCAACTGGAGGCTGTATTGTCACTGTCGCAGCATTCGATCAAACCATCGTTCTTGTGCGACATTGGTACGGATTCATCGTTCAGGTGCACGAAATCTGTCGAAACGCAATAGGCCGGAGGAGACTGAATCGTGTGTAGCAAACATGCGAACCAGCTATCTTCATGATGGATTTCGCAGCTATTGATCGACTTAATGATGTCGCCCTGCTCTAGACCGCGTACCCCTGCCAGCGGGGAGTTATTTTTCAAGGATGTAACTATGACGGCTTCGTTGGTGCGGTATATGGCGGAGAAGAGCACGGGAGTGGACATGAACAGCAGATACGCGATCAACCCCAGAATCAAATTGTGCCAAATGCCGGCGCACATAACACGCAGCTTTTTCCACACTTTAAGGGAACTTAGTTGATCCGAATCTAGCTGAGTGTAGGCCATGGGAATTATTAAAAGCACGTGCACACCAAACCCTTTGATTTGCACATCCTCGAGCACCGCAGCCAATCCGTGGCCAAGCTCGTGCACAACACTGTTAATGGCTAGGGCAGCAATATAGTAGCCGATTTCATTGATCGGAAGATTAACTCCCGGCACTAGAAGATCGATCTCTACGGTCCGTCGATCAGCGTGCGTGTCTGCTCCAACACCGCCAACACCTGGGGCAGTCACACGGGTTGATTGCCGGCTGTTTGTGTGAAAAGAGGATATTACGATCATCACAACGGCAAAGGGCATGAGCACCAAGCTCAAGTAGACGCCTATGTTGAAACTACAATCCAGTATCTTTGGGTATTTGGTGCTCCATTTAACGAAGGATCGATTCAGGGCTGTCGTATGCCATTGCAGGCGTAGAAATTTCACCGTCAGGCCAGTCCCTCGCAGAAATGCGTCGTACGGATAGTGCATGCAGCTCTAAAAGTATTGAATTCATTATTAAACGACCTGCCAGACAGCAATATAAACATAAAATAAAAGTAAACAAACTAGCCTCACTTTAAAAAATCCATCGAAAAACAAAAGAACAACGTATATAACGACCACAATGCCTAAAATCACAATCAGCTCCATAATGCCGAAGGCCTCACTTCGTTGGCTTCAACACAGTTCTTATCGCGTAGCAGCTAGAACATTATTTTTCTGCAGAATTGCCAATATTGTTAAATAGAAGGAAGTGCCCCCACACTGCAGAACCCGGTGAAATAACTGGTTTGTGATGAAATTGTTTTGGTTCGGCTCCTTTGACGTTTTGCAAAAGCCGTTAACTACCCAAACATTTGACATATATCACGTTGTGGCGGACTGTGTGAGCGTGCTCCATTAATATACAATCTGTCAAAAGATGAACAGGCGCCTTCAAGCAAACGCCGCTCGCTTGGTTGCTTCATATCGAGGAAAGTTTTCTAACCAAATCGAATATCGTCCCGAGTTATTTTGGTGTCTTGTGTAATTATAAAGCCGCGAATATCATTACCATCCACAACATCTGCAACTATAAATGGCTGATCGGGCTAAACTAGAGTTTCCGGAACGTTTACTGTGCAAGCGTCTCCTGTACTGATACCAACAGGATCGCACGCACCTCAGCTGTCACTCTCAGTTTACACTAGAAGAACTCGGATCGCCTCGCTAGATGTCCCCCGAAAACAGAAACAAGTAATGTTTCCTGGGACGCTTATATCACGTTTGAAGCAGTTTCTCACAGGCGGTGGTGAGGGCAATGATCGTAAGCGCAAAAGTGCTGTGCCGTCGGACATCATTGATGCGAAGAAAGCCCGAATGACAAAACTGTCTTCGATTCCAGCGCCGGTGGAGGAAAGCGGACACTACAGGTCACCGACTGCAGCGATGCAAAACGGCGCCCATTCATACACAAGTTCAAACGCGATGGGAACATCTTCGAGCAGCAGTGCACGTCGTTTGGGCGATCTTACCGACATGTCGCAGTTGAACCAATTCTACGGCACGGCCGTCAATGCTCCGCATAGCGTGAGTCGTATGTTGCCGTTGTCAAAACAAGTGTCCCACACGAGACCGATGGCCAAACGAAGCAACAACGGTCCGCCGATGCTGATTCCAATTAAACCAACCTCGTCGCGCTCCACTGCTGAAAATAAATACCTTCTAGATTCCGACGACGATGTGCCGACGCTGCTTCCCATAGGTGACCAAGCGAATGCTGTGAATTCCATCCCAGAGCTAACAAAAAACTTCAGGAAACTTTTGCGGACAAAATTCAGTACCACGCCGTATCGAGCTCAGGACCGGGAAGTTGATTGCATTTCGAAGCTCGATCGTGACCTGATCCATCAGCGCGAGGTGCATAAGCAATATGAAGCGCTGATGAAGAAGTTTATCCCGATTCCGAACGTTCCTCCGGTTCTGGGATCATATGAACAATTCAAACGAAACAGCCTGAACGGTGACATCCAACGACCATCGATGGGAAAATCCTCGTCCATCGAAACAGTCGACCTAACTGACGACGAGAATGACGATAGCAATGGAAACGAAGATAGTGTCGCGATTGAACAGAATACAAAGTGCGGACGGTTGTTCACGACGATCGACCCGATGCAGTTAAGTTTGATGGACGTGGACAAGGACAGCGAAAGTAGCGAACAATCTCCAACGGAAAATGTGAACACAATCAGGGAAAAGTTTGAAACAAAGAATGTTTTCCGGGAGAACATCATCCAAGACGTTCAGCAACGCTACGGATCGCTCTTCTCCAGTAGCGAGTCGCTGATCGAGCAGGAGAAGGAACGACTCAACAGACTGAAGAAAAACACCCAAGAGCGGGAAAGCGTGATGCGCAACAAAATGCTCAACTATGTCTGCTCCTTCTACCAGTTCGAGCCGATCGACGAGACGGAGCTGCAGGTAGCGCCAGCCGAGCCGAAAGAGATCCCGCTTCCAGCCCTCACACAAACGCAGTTGGATTTAATCCACCGGAAGCTACGTAGTGGCAATGAGGTGGTGGCCGATAAGTTCAACCTGAAAATCAGAGGAAATGATCTCGTATCGCTGCATGGCGCGAACTGGTTGAACGATGAGGTAATCAACTTCTACATGGAACTGCTCCGAGAGCGCAGCGAACTGAAGCGCGATAAGGGCCTGCCGAAGGTGTACACGATGAATACCTTCTTCCTGCCGCGACTGATGCAAACGGGACACTCTGGTGTACGGCGTTGGACTCGGAAGGTCGACGTGCTAGCACACGATATGATCGTGGTGCCGGTGCATGTCAACGGTATGCATTGGTGCATGTCCATCATCGATCTGCGACGAAATTCTATCGACTACTACGATTCGATGGGGTCACCAAATAATGCCGTGCTGAATGCCCTCGAAAACTATCTGTGCGATGAGTCGCTTGATAAGCGTAAAACGGCATTTGACAGGAGTGGGTTAACGAAGACGAACATACGGGACTGTCCGCGTCAGCAAAACGGCAGCGATTGTGGGGTGTTCAGCTGTATGTTTGCCGAATTTCTTACACGTGATCATCCAATTACGTTCGACCAGTCGAAGATGCAGTACTTCCGACAGAAAATGATGGTGGAGATCGTTCAGAGTCAGCTGCTCACGTAATCCTATCATGCACATTCCCATACCTGTCGGCTGCTCAGAGCGCTGGTGGAACCGATGGAAAAGCATGCTCGTGGAATTGGTATCGATCATATGAGTGAAAGTAATAATGCTCTCGAATCCAAAATTATTTCGTCGTCGTTCTTCAGCTGAGGGTAGGATTATTTATTCTTCGTTTTGAGGTACATTCTCTATATTGCACACATCTAGCACACAAAATCTGGCACGGCACATCGGACAAGTAGCTTTTTTGCTCAACCACGTATCCCGCTCGGATCTCTGTTGCCTAGAGGCAAACCACAGTGCTAGACAACTTAGGCACCAGAGTGGCCGGCAGTTACACTGCTGACATCGTTGTGCCTCTGGCAGCATAGCGTCATCTCCATCAACGTCCAAACAATGCTTTACGATCTTAACGTCCGGCTGTGCCTGGAGGCAAGCCAGACAACTGTCTACTATCGGTACGTTGGGAGTCGGAACGGCTGGGTTAAGCATTACTTGCTCCTTGAAAACATCCACGAACCGATCGATGAGACTGCGAAATTTAACCGAGGGCAGTAGTACGATGGGCCGATTGACGTGATCTTGAAAGTTCTTAAAGTGTACTTCGTTCACGCGGATGATGAAATGTTTGCGCAGTAGTGGCTTCACGGCGATGTTGACGAACTGTGTGGAATCGTATGTATCGGTGATTACGTCCTGGATATCTATCTGCATGAAGCGCAAAAAAAGAAACATTTTCTTAACGGCAGTACATTTGGAATACTGTAGAATTTACCTTGTATGCTAACATCGCTGTTTCGTTCTGTTGTGCCAGGTTTATACCGTACAGATTCGTCTTAACGATCCAACTTTCTGTAACAACCAGCGTCGAAATGGCATTCGATCGTATCAACATTTTTGTATCCCTGAATTAAACACCGAAGAAAACGATGATTACTGAAATAAACCTTATCCAATCAAAACACATTTACCTTCGATATTCATCATTAATATTGGTCGCTACTGAGCGCCAGTTCGGCAAAGTAGAGTTTATGAATAATTGGAGTTGCTTTGAGATCGGATGATTACTCCACCCGTCCATGGACCAGTACAGTACGGCTATGATAGAGAAAACAGCCAGCGCCCACGAAAATGATTCAAAAATATCCCACGCAAATTTCGCGGAGCTGGATATTTCTTCAGTCTTGGCGAACTCTTCCGGGTTTAGCCACGCCATCAGGTACATGAAACCGATGTAACTCAATGGCATCACTGAATGCAGGACGAGTTTGATGCTGGTGACTTTTATATGGTACTGTATAAACGCATCCGTAATATAGTTGGAACACAGCTGGTCGATCGTCAGTCCAACGGATTCGATCTCCGTCGTTGGGAAAATGGTAAAAAAGCAAAGCACCACAAATACAATGGTCAGGGTCACGTCCATCGTGGCATTTGGATGTTGCTTGAACTAGAACCCATAAACGAATTGTTTGTTTTCATGAATTGCACCAAACGGTATGATAAAATCGAATTATACATACCTATCTATCTGTGCTGGAGGTAGGACGGATATAGCTATTGCTTTTTCTACGGAATCGTGTTCAATGCCAAACATCAAAACAATTGGCATGAAACAAAACGTCCTGACGTGCTTTGACAATTGCTTTCAGTAGACGTCTACCGCAGTACGGGAAATCAGAATTGTTTACTTTCTTGGCATTTGTACCTACCAATAGTTTTCTTCTGAAAGAAATTATCATTTATCCTATCGGAAACACTCGCCACCTAAGTCGAAGTTGTATTACTCGGGAAAGCGATGGCGATGAATCGTATTCGTCGGGTTTTATAAACATAGCATCCCGTGCAGTTGCAAGAGTCTGTCAAAACTTTCTTCTGAAATCTTCGAAGTAAAATTGAAGAATTACGGATCTGGCTGTGCCGAACCGATGGGCAACAATACATTGGAGCAGCTCGATCACAGTAAACAATAGAGGCACTCTAGCTATGACCGTTACAAGCCGAAGGTTCCACCGGGCACACCTGCCAGCTGCTCATCATTTCCAACACACATCTGGGACATCGAATGCACAACCGGTGAGCGGCCCTTCGTTCGCCTGTATTTCGACAAGTGATACAAACGGAGGAACTGCGGTCAGTACCGTAGAAGAAGATGGAGACCCCATTTATACCCCGTTTCCGAAGCATGTGCCCTATCCGAACTTAGACCATAGTTCCGAACTGCTGAATGAGTTCATCATTTTCTGCTTCACGATCCTAGCGAGTATAACGCAATTTATGCATCTATACAGAACTGTTTGGTGGCTTCCTAATTCCTACAATAGAAAGTCGATGGTGAGTGTGTTATGGAATTCCCAGGTACAATATATTTAATAATTCTACTTCCTTCTAGAATTTTTATCTGATCGACTGGGACCTGGCGATCTTCATAGATATAATGGTCAGTAGACGTTTACTCTACTGTTGTATACTTAAATTCATCGACGCGAACTGCCCCGAAGGGTATGTGGAAGTGTGCAAAAAGGTTGCTAAGTTTATCTTCCTGACATTCATAGTAGTGTCGTTTGTTTGCTGCGGGGTACAAATTTACCAAAAAACGAGCTACTTTCATCTGCTAGTGCTTTCCTACCCGGTGGTGCTGTATCTCGTGATATTCGGAATCAACTTGGAACAGTTTCTCCGCACAATCGTTGACACCCAACCGAACTGTATTAACGGGATGCCCTTGCACAGCTGCTCGTCGAACGCAGGATCGATACGAATCGAAATAGATGCGTTGAAGGCGGATTTAAACAACCGCTTCAAGCAAGCTATCTTCACCTCGTTGTTGAACGCGTACTACGCCGGGTTCGTGCCATGCGTGCTGGCATCGAAGCATCTGTACTACAACAAATTCTGGACTACGCAGCACCTGATCTGTGTGCTAGTCGGTGGGTTAACTATGTGCATCACGTACTGTTTCCCGATGCGATACTGCGATGTTTTTCATCGAGCAGCGCTCCACCTGGGACAGTGGCACAGAGTTACCAGTCGGTCGAGCAGTGCGCCGTCGTACACCTGGTCGAAAACGAGCATTTTTCCTTATGGCACGCACGTTCGTCATTTAGGGGACGTATACAGGGCTGTGGGTAGCTGCACTTCAGCCATACCAGCCAACAACAGCCATTATAGATTCTACGTAAGTAGCCGTTAGAGCGAAATGTTGTATCTCTTACTAAACATTTTTCTCGTTCTAGGCTATCTTTAAAAATCCCTTAACCATCTACCTTATACTGTTAGTTGTGCAGATATTCATGATACTCATGCAGTTGGCCATGCTCCTTCTAACTCGCGAATGGCAAAATTCGCTATCGGTAGGATTCCTGCTGTTGACAAACTTCTTCACATTGTTTCGAATCGCCCGAGATTATTTCATCGCTCGGAGAGTATATGCCAGCGAAATGATATCGCATTCAAAGCTGAAATTGCAGTAATGGATGGCGTGAGCGGAAGAACAAATGAATAACCTATTTGTAATTTATTGAAATATACTCTATATCAAATATATTGAAAAGCAAACTATGAACGGTGCAAACGATTCTTCGTGTGATTAGCTACCATCCGTTTTAGTACTCGATCCGCTAAGTTCGAGGCTTGTCTGCAACTGTTTTAAATTTCTGTTACCGTGCTGCAGTAGCATCTTAATGGTCAGTTCGTCCGTTTGGTCTAGGTTATTACGGAAGTCAGCCCGTGCCCATTCCCGAAGCTCTTGCCGGTTGCTGGCGTCCGGTACCTGACGTATGGTTCGGAATATTGTTCGGTAAAGCTTGAGTACCTCTTGCCTCAGCATGAACTATGAATAGAAGATGCAGATGAAACCAAATTGTCGAAAAAATTGAAAAATGAACGTCTCACCTGTTTCAAACTAAGAGCTGCTTTAGGAATTTTCGACATTCTCTAAACGACTTGGACTGTTGGTTTAATGTCAATAAAAACACGCAAATTGGAGCACGTACACAGAGTAATAAGCGATGTATTGAGGTTTATAGATATACTTGGGATATCAAGGTTCATAGCGATTCAGATAGTCTGTTTTTTCAGCTGACATCTCTGTAGTGCTATTTCTTTAGCTTCAGTCTGCGTTTTGAAGTTGTCGCGGGAAGACGTGTTTTGGGGTGGAAATTGTACAATGTGAATTCCGCAGTGTTGATCGAAGTGAGTCGTAAAAGTTAGTTTTCACGTTTTTTGTGTTCGATTTGGCTAAACATAGACAATAAATTAATCTTCACTGTTGATAAAGTGTCACCATTTGAGTATTTTGGAGCAGTGGCAACAGGCCGGATGATCAATCTGCACGGAAACAGAAAGCGAATGAAACTATTTGTTTGTGTACAATTTTTGCGTATCCCCAATAAAATCTCCTGTTCGCTATTCGATTCGATCCACTGATAATGTTTATAATCAATCTCGTGAACTCTAAAATTTTGCCTTCGTTAGGTTTACGTTTCCCGCTGGAAACAGCTAATTTATAAAATTTGAATGTGATGTTTTCCGTTTCACCTCGTGGGTACTCGTAAATTAAATTCAATGGATTAATTTCAATCAATAATATTGCAACATCTATTGCGAAAAAATAAAATCAATGCCTTATTTAACTTGCATGGTCAAAGAAAACAATCCGACATATGGAGAAGCTCGGCACGGAATATAGAGGAAAAGCGTGAACTGGGTTCCGCTATTGCGTGTTGTTTACCTTTTCTCAATTTTTCACCTCATATCGAATCACAGGTCGTGCTTGATACACATAAAAATAACGCCAACGATCGACGTGATTCGATCTAAAAATATTCTATTCTAAAAAAAAAGTGGAGATACGAAAAAAACTTTAAACTACATCGTGACAATGTTGCTATACTCGCTATATTTATTGAAGGAAATATTAAATTTAGAGTGTGTATAAATAGAAAAACGTAATTAGAGTAAGCACCACGGCGTCGAAGACCGGTGTTGGGTTGCGATTGGCGAATGGCAGGATTTATGGTGATTCTTCCATTTTTTTGTCTTCGAACCTATTTCATGTTCAAAAGTGACTATCTCGATGCCTGGAACACTTTTTCTATTCAGAAAGGCGAAATTTGATGACCTGACCGTGTTGTACCTTAACGGTTAAAATTGACTTTTTCTGGAAACTCATGAAAGTGATAAGTGATAAGAAACGGGAATACATAGACCAACATAGCAGAGTTCTATCATTGCGTTCGATCCAGTTCCTGTTTTGTGTTGGCGTATATCAAATGGCGGGGTGGAATTTGGCGCCTTGTGAATGGGATCGTATTTCGTCACTTCGCTCACTGTGAAACTCAACGACTGCTTCCACTACTGTTGGGTAACCCAGCTAGCAGTAGGGCGAACGGTCGATTCGAACCGAAAAATGCGCCCCGAACAAATCCTTATCGCTCGTCGGAACTAAAGGATCGAAATTACGGAAGGATAACGTAGAAACGAGCTGTTTTACGATTGGTGTCCTAGTGCGGCGTCCCTTAGCGTTCTCTATTGCAAGCCAGAACAGCGATGGCAACAGCATCATCGGCCCCCACGTCTCCTCCTCGGATAAAGGTCAAGAAAGAGCTCTGCCCTGATAACGAAACGATCAAGGTGAGGCGAATAACATTTTTATAGTAAAATGTGCTACATGACATAAACCTACATAGCTTGTTTGCTTTTGAATGACTATATATTGTTGAATTTAGATGAAATTCCTTATCGTTTACAATTTGTTCCAGATCTGTAATGCATGAATTGATATACAGCAATAATTGGATTTTAAAACAATACTAAACATGTCTGCTGTAGCCTGCGTTACGAAATGTTTACAGCAAACGGAACAAAATAAACGCCCTAGAGGCGCAAAAATCAAATCAATAAACACTTCCACCTCTTTGGCGATAGAGGTATATGAGAAATTTACCTTTCTTTTAGAGACTCTTTTGCTGGTGCATGTGCATCGACAGGCACGAGTAATGCGTCAGCCTTTTGTCGACCGTATCGTATTTCCCATGGCAGGAGTTGGTGTTGGCCCTCGAGAGCCATCGATATCCGACGATCGATTTCACGGTGTTGCACTTCGGGCGGTTCCTCAAAAAATGTGTTCAAACGTGTATTTTGCGTGAGAAAATGTTGAAAAGGATTGAACACATTGCATGTTTGGTAGTTAAAAAAACGATTACACGAAACATTTGCAACACGGAACATTTGCAACAGCTTTTCCGAGAAGTAGGGATTATTTTTAAATGAATTTTTCATGTCATTGTTATAAAAAGCATTCCTTCTCCATCGGCTCAAGATGCCGTGTTGAACTTTCTTTTGCATTTGGTCGTGCGTATATTGAATTGCAACCACTTCGTTCATTCGTTCGGTGTTTGTGGACCAATTTAGTCCACACTGCACTTTATTTGCAAAACTGGTCATTACCCTTTGGGCGCACGGAAAAGTACACAACGTACGCAGTGTCCTGAAACGAGATAGTTGGAGTAAAATGTCGCAGGAAGGATATTCAGTTACACCCCACAAACCTCAAACGGTTTCCAATGACTCGAATTGGACTACGTTTCTGTTTCCTGGTCTGTGCGTTTTGTGTGTGTTTGCTTATGGCATTCGCATCCTGAAACGTTGGAGAGCGGACAATTTTATGATCCGAATCCGACCCGATCCTCCGACGACGTCCTTACGGCAACTGTATTTCTTAGTGCCCCGTGATGGGGTAATCAGTAGAGAGAGAAATGGTGGCATGAGAGTAAGTGTTGGGTGCCACCACATTTCTGCACGAATGCTTGAAATAGACATCCAACAAATTTCTTATTGCTATCCTTTTCCTTCCGGCTATTTTTCCAACAGGTTTGATGAGATCCTCCTTGTGGGTTTTGCAAGTAAACACCCCCACTGTTCGGTACTTTTTAGTCGTCTTTTTTATTTTTAAATAAACATCCATGAGGATGATTTGAACCCACAATGTTCATGAATAAAGCGAGCCCAACTGTTGCTCAATTTTATTACACGTGCTCTGAATGTCCCGCTTCGGAGTGTCAGGGTTTTTTTGGGTCAGTTTGGCTTACGACCGCCGTGCGTGGTCGGTCGTTTGAAGTGTCACATTTCGGTGTGCCGTTTCCGTTCGGTCCGGTCCTTGTGAGCTTGCCGATCACGTCTGTCCATCAAATGAGATCAGTTTACGGTGTGCGGTACCGCTACTTCATTTTCTGCTTGCAGCACAGAGCGATGGAGTCGGGAAACATGATGTCCTAATCGCACGTGGAAGTAAACTTAGTTCGTTTCCTAGACTTTGAAAGAGTGTAGTTTTATCCAATTCAAATGGGAGTCCGAGAACCTCAGTAATAGCTCTGTAGCATTTTCCTCTACTAAGATAGAGGAGACAATTGGTAGAAACGCGAGAAGAAAATCGCACACCGATGAAGGGGAGCACGGGCCGGCGAGGGGTGGAATTATCACGAACGCCGGCTTGATGCAGTTTACAACGACTTATATTTAGTCTCCCACCCGTTAAGCCAACGAAAAGTGAGCCGCGGAAAGAGCCAAATGAGGCAGCTCCTGTCGGGAAGAGGGTATGGTATGCCCGTACCGGTGAGGGGTGGGATGATGGTGCGGATCGGTTTTATCTTCCGCCCCGTGGTGGTTGGAATACACATAATGGCACATCATGGCGTCACGAGCAGACATGCGAACGGTACCTGTGAAGTCCTCTACGATTTCAAACGGCTCCACACCTGCCGTTGTCAGTTTTTCCGAATTTGACTCGAGGCGGGGGCGGAGGGTTGGGAAAATTTAACAGCGTCTGGTGGCATCCAATGCGATCTGTTACACCTTGCCCCCTATCCCTTTCACCTGCCCACGAGGCGCCCGTTGCTGTGAAAATGTAGCTCGCAGGCAACTGCAAGGCAGTGTGGTCCGCGAATGGGGAAAATGTTCGCGGGAAAATTCGATGTGTGATACCCATTAATAATTGAATCTGGCCCGACTCTAGGCGTGGTGTGTAATCCTTCATTGTGGTTGAACACTGTTGAATTATTATGGTAATTACGGTGCAGCGTACTCTTTTGTTGTTGAACTACTTTGTAGCCGCAGTATATGGGAATATTTTCCAAGGAGTACATGGCGATGGGAGAAGTTTTCCCGGCGGTGCAAACGTGAATTTGGATGGTAAAGAAGTGCTGTCACTGCACACATCTCACACGAATTAGCCATAAGTCATATTCAGTTTGCTTTGTTTACATGCTGACCAACGCATTTTTCATAGTGGAAAAATTGTCACCCGATTAACGCCAGGCGGCTAGTGGTCGACAAGGTCCCATCGAGTGTGTAATAAATTTGAACACAGACGGGACCAGCTGGGCCTGCAACAGTTTATCTTCGGCTTCGATTTCTATTTCAAACGCATTTTCCTCCGCCCGAAGCATGCACGACAGCACGTTGGAAATTCAAAACTTTATTCCTCGATGCTGCTGTCTTGCGGATCGAAGGTGGGGCAAGACGCTTGGTCGTATCTTCCCTGCACCGGTGGGAGGGTTGTGTGCGCCCTGGAATGTTGAGGGTTTGAGGGTGTACAAGTAGAGTAGAAGAAGGAAAATATTCGGTAGGTATGGAAATCCTGTCGAGCAAAACAAAAAAAAACTATGTGACAGCGAAACGCGTCTGATCAGATTTTGAAAAGTAGACGGTCGTTGAAAACCATTCGCTGGCATTTCGGCGGCGGTTTTCGGTTCCATGATTTATGGTCTCGCAAAGCGGATGCGCGCCTCGAAGCTGGCGAAGACGCGTCTGTTTGAAGGCTACGCTGATGCGCCGGTGTCGAATTCCGCGAGCAAACACATACCAGTCTGTACCGCGCGTTAGCCTGCTTGCGATCCCTTTGAAATGATGGCGCTGATTTCGGGATTTTCGTGACAGATCACCGTTGCGTTTGAAGACACCGGAGGTTTGATTTATTCGATGTCCTCTGTTTGATTGCTCAAATGTACATTCTAATTGAATTAATTTCCTAAACTTCATTGGAAAATCGTTACATTAGCAACGTTACAACAACGAAACTGCTGCTGAAGGTTTTCGAATGATGTTTCACGCCACTCAAAACGTGCTCACAAACTTAGAGGAAAACAAATGTAGTGGTATCGTTTTTCATTGGTACAATGATAACAATAATAATGTTGAAAAAAAAAGCACACCGCATTGAGTTCGATTGACCCGCTTCTGGTGGAACTTGTTTTGAAGAAGGGAAACAAAGGCATCCTTCCTAAACCTTCCCTTGGTGTTCCGCGGGCCTTCGGGTCAATAAATTACCTGTCGGTCCACCTCCCCCCATCGACCCCTTGCAGCCGACCGAATTTCCACCGGTAAGCACAGCGAGGCTTGGACATTGTGATCGAATTTGAGTGTTGTTGCGTTTTGGCGAACGCAGCAAAACGGCGGGGCCGGGCGGAGGGCGAATTTAATCGAACGGTGAATTGGGAAACCCTCCATTACGAGGGGGCATTTCAAAACCGGCTGAAATCGTATCCCTGGCGTGCTATAAAAAAACAAAAACAAATAAATATGCCGATCCTCTGAAACTGTCCGAGTTACATTAATTTGATGCTTGGACGAGTGCTTTTCGAAACAGGGAAAGAGGTAGGGCATGGAGGGAAAAAACCACAGAAACTGAAAATATCATGAAGCAACTGAAATGGAGATGGAAATTGAAAATATCAAATGACGCATCACTGATTGTGCTCGAGTATGATAAAAAAATGAGTCGGATGGCAGAAAAACGAGTAAATCGTTAAAAATATTAGCGACAAACAGAAAAACACAAAAAGGACGTGCAATTGCACTCATTACTTGCGCCGCATCGCCCGGTTCCAGTTGGTTTACAGTTTTCGGCGAAACGGGAGCCAGCGATTCGTAAAAAGGTGGGCTCGGTTTCCAGCAATCGTGTCCAATCTCCCCGCGCAATGTGATATGTTTTTCAATTTATAATTATCCGTGTTTGTGTGTAGCAACGGGCAACCGGGTAGTGGTGGAACCTCTGTCGAGGAGCTGGATATTTCGGAGTTCGGCGTGGTTCGTGGAAAGGCAGTCAGTGGGGCTGCAGAGAGTTGGCTTCTTCTCGGAGGCGAAGTTACTGAATGCGGCACAGTTTCCCTGGATGTGATCGATTCGCGACCGGTGGACTACAGCCAGAAGAAAAATATGGCGCTTCGTTTAATTAACAAATCTCTTTCCGTGACTTCTGGCGTTTGATTTTCCAGGTAACAATCTGAAAAGTTTCGTATTCGTATCGGAAAAATTACTTTATCGTAACATGATTTCAAAATTATACAATTGTTTTCTCTTCGCATTCTTCTGAAGTGAGCACATTTATATAAATCCCTGAAGTATTTGTACAAAACGCGGCTGTCTGGACTAAGAAACGAGACACGCCAACAACGACGACTACAACCTGTCCCGAGAGTGATTTGCTAATTGAAATGCGATCCAGTACAAATGAAGTTGCAGCCATAACGTGATCCCCGGCCCTAGTGTGTCGTAAATGCAATTCTTCATGAACGGTTCATGACCGGAGCAGGGTTCCTGTTGATGAGGGCTGTCAGATGTCGGTGTGATGGCAGGTTCCACTCCAACTTGTGCGTTGCCTTTTCTTTACCTTTGAAAACGGAATATTGTTTTTGCATCAAAACTTTCTTAACCTATTGTCGGCCGATTTTCCTCAACTAAAGTTGTGTTTTCCAAGTACAATATCCTTTTGGAGGATTGCTACAACCCGGTTGGTTTTCCTTTTGTCAGAACCGCTGGAATAGGAAGTGGGGTGGAACGGGATCGGATTCCGTACCTGTTAAAGCACACGACAGCGTTGATGATTCGCAACCGTTGCTGATGGGGATGACGACGATCGACGACACCGTGGATGGTACATGGGCCCTGTCCTGTCCTGGCGGTACGTGTCCGGATCACTCGTGCGATGCACACCCGCTATCGGCTTTCTTCGCTGGAACGAAGCGGTACTTTGGTAGGAGGAAGGGCACCTACCCGGTGGTTTAGATTTTCCACCGATTGCCGGCCCCGTTCCCTGTTCGCAACAAAAACAAAAGCCCTGTTGGTTGGGCTGTTCCGAGGCAGGGGCGGGGGAATGGAATAAATTGGAAACATATTTTCCACACCATGAGCGTAGAAACGGTGCGTTGGTACCGGCTGGCATCGGATCGGACTTCGACGGTCGCCCAGAGTTGTGCGAGCGCTCGGTTTTGCATGCAACGTTTAGCCGAGCTTGGAGTTAATGTAGTGAGTCTGTTGCAGCACGGACACGCGTTCGGATCCATTTCATGCAGCAACGGGACGCGCCAACACGGGGAGCACACTTGAAAGTCAAACTGTGGAAAAAGGCACACGCTGTTCCGTGCCTCAGGTCGGTTTCTATTTCAGTTTTTCCTCCACCTTCCTGATGCTGGTGGTGGTGTAGAGCGGGCGGAACCCCTCGGTGGCAGGGGAACACAGAGAGGAACGAAGGTATCACATTCCGGCAGTAGGAAAAGTGGAACTTCCCAGGCTCACATAATGAGCGTCGGATCGGGGAGGGGTTGGGTGGGGCGCCCGAAGGGGGTTCTTCGGTTCGATAAATGAGACATTTTAAGGTTTAGAGTTACGCCAGGTCGCCGGGTCTTGGAACTCATGATCTCATATTCTTCGGCCTGGCACCATCCGCAACAACTGTGGAGCCGCCAGTTGGTGCCATGCTGGAATGTGATTAATGAAGCTGGACAGTCATTAAAATCGAGCTGCAGGTAGGTGGTGTGCATTTACGAAGCATACTTTATGGGAATTACCAAGTAAGTGATAATAGGCTTTCCCCCGATCGATTGTGATGCTTTATATGTCTGTTGGTTGTAACACACTTGGTTCGACCGTTTAAATTCGACATCGGCTGATTGTAGCCATCCGACGCAGGGTTCATTGTAAGCTGTGAAACATCAACGAGCAAAGAAAAACAGTAAGCAAACCGTCCATCCTCCATCAAAGATTCGCAAAGAGCAACCGGGGAGACGAATATCCTTCGCGTATTGCAATGAAACACGGACTAGGGCGTGCAGAAACCGAGCCGTCAAAAACGGAACGGAACGGGAATGCGGGTTTTAAATTACCAAAGCCATTCATCCAACCCAGCCGCGGCCGGCTGCAAGCAATAAGATGTCCCTGAGCACCCCGGATCGGGTGCCGTCTGGATCGGGCCTTTCGGGCGGCGGTATGGAAATTGCAGATGGAGTACAGCTTGCGGTGACATACGGTGTAAATGTACCCCAGGGTTCGGTTGGGGAATCACGCTGTAAACGTATTATAAATCCATCGACGTTGTGATTTAAGCAGTGGGAAAATGAGATCGTTGAGGAACTGCAATATCAACTGCGAAAATTGCTGGGAGAGAAACACTGTACCGATAGTTGCCGATGTGCTACGGGTTACGTTTCAATTTACCATCGTTCAATCCGTCTTGGGCGGTTGTAGTCGCCGGGCTCGAGAAGGAACTACTCGAAAAACTCTCGCACAGTCCCCACAGATAAAGGATTTAGTGATATCCGTCCGCGATACTGTTCC
The DNA here is from genome assembly GCA_034621735.1 of Anopheles plumbeus. Taxonomy (NCBI): domain Eukaryota; kingdom Metazoa; phylum Arthropoda; class Insecta; order Diptera; family Culicidae; genus Anopheles; species Anopheles plumbeus. The sequence goes on along the minus strand of JAOEFI010000007.1, from coordinate 20,775,634 downwards.
CTCCGTTTCGCTCCATGCGCAGCACGAACAGATACGGCAGATACGAACCATTCGCCGACTTCCAACCGAAAACGGACGCGGAATCCGGTCCACGCCGGTGGTGGCGCTCAGTTGCCGTCGGGAAGCGCCTCCGGAATGCGCCCAAAACCGTCCCCGAACGCGGGAAATGTTCACTGAACACACGCAACAACACGCAGAAGGAGAGACGCGCCGTGCCGTGTCCCACCTTCCGCGGTCGAAACCCTTCCTGTTCCGACGTTAGAGCTCAGGTTACAACGATTTTATCGTGGGTTGTTTCTGCCCCCTTCTCACCTTATCTCTCTCTCTCTCTCTCTCTCTCTCTCTCTCTATCTCTTTCTCTCGGTCTCTCGTTCACCCCTCGCCCAGCCGTTCGCGTAGCGCTGGGTGGTGGGTTTCAGTTTCGAAAAGTTCTCGCCTTTCACAAGCCGACGTCGCAGGCGAAAACGAAGACGATCGGTGCCGTCGATGGCGAACCGGGGGCCTTCTTCGGTATGGTATGGTTCCGGTTACCGTACGAACGCGCAACGTCAATGATGGGAAACAATGATACCGCTCGAGGTACACCAGCCAGGGCTAGGGTAGGGTCGAGGGAGCTGCACAGGGTGACCCCGGGGGGAGAGGGAGATGGAGCTGAGATGATATTGGAGACGAGGGCGAATTCGTACGCTAAAATAACACATAATTTTCAAACGTTAAAACATTATTAAGCAACTCGAAACCTGCGTTCGAGTATCGAATTTGAAACCAACGCCGTCGTCGTCGTCATCCGTCGTCGTCCTCGTCGTCGGTGTTCATGTTGTTGGCGTTGTTGTTGTTGATGTTGTTGTCTGGGAGGTTTGCAACGCAAGATCTCAACCCCCCCCGGGCGCCGATCTATGGGAAAGGATGGAAGCGCGAGTGTGTACGTTTGGGTGCATTATGACTGATCGGTCGTGTTTCGCTTTCGACCCGGTGGGGTTTGCGAAACTAGGAAACCCCTTTTCCCTACAATCAAACCGTTGCCTCGGTGACGATGGCGAAAGTTAAACATGTTCCATGCTGTCTGGCAGCATGGTGTTTTGTTCGACGAAGAAAACTGGACGGGATGCTCTTGGTTGCATAGCACAAGTTTATCTTGAGTGGTGAGCAACGAAGACGTCTTCGTTTCAAGTCTTACTCACCAGTAGTTTGTTAGACTTTATTTAGTGTGAATTTCAACTGAATTATGGTAGCGTAACTTTGCGGTTTATTGTCGTTTATTTTCTCCTTAAGATCAACAGAAAGTTTCGCGACTTTCCTTTTCTTTACGGATGTTTTTTGCTTATGTATGAATGTACTAATCCTGCTCGACTACTGGTGCTCGATGGAAGACATCGCAGGAAGATATCGAAACAGATACGTAACCAGTTTTCCTTCCCGCTCATTCGCACCTACTTAGGGTATACATTTATGGCTCTATCTCTTCGCGAATTCTACCGGGTGGAAAAATCTCACGCGCTACCCAGTTGAAGCTGAAGACGCGAAGACGGCATCTTGCCGAGAGCAACATGCAGCGTGCCCGAAGTTGCGCATTCAGCCGCCGGGCGCGCGCTCGTTCCGTTCGTTCCCCGCAGGGTAATTTGATACCCGCGTGTAACACGATACATCCCGTCAATGCAAAATATCTTCGGCCTGTGGCCGTTGGCGGTTGCTCGCGGTCTTCCGAGCCGTAGGACCACGTTTACACCGTTTCTTCTTTACCTTTTCTCAATTCCGTGTCGGTTGCCTGCGTGTTAGTTTTCGTTTCGCGTTTCCGCATGGCAAAAGTTCCCATAATTTCTCGTGAAATCTTTAAGAACGTACCGTTTCAAGGTTGGGACATGTGGGACAAGATGGGGGTTGCAACGAGCTGCGTGCCGAGGCCCATACGGATTCTCGATGTTGCAATGATTTTTGCTTTCTGTTTGCAGTTTTTTTTCTCGTTCCCTTTAGGGTTATGTTGGCAGTAACTTTTATCCCGATCCTGCCGACGATCGAACGTCGAGTGTCATCTCGGCCGCCGGCGACGATGATCCGAAGTCCCATGTAGTCGACGAGATGCAATCAAACTGACTGATTTCAGTCCAGTGCCGGGTTGGCCTTCGTGAGCATCCGCGACGCTCGAAGGAGGAAGTGCACATTAATGAACCCGATGCGACAGCGACTCGAACAGTTTTAATTAGCTCCATATTTTGTGTCACAGGCACCATAAATACAAATACACAACGCTCAATACAACGCCTGTAAGGCTAACGACCGCACGGTCAGGAATGTGGGGTCATTTCTTCGGTAAACTCAAACACTTGCACTCCACACGCAAGTGCATTCGTGTGTCTCGTGAATGAAAACTAATCGATGGAAGTTCGCGTAGTTCAGAAAGTTGCAGTCAGGTATCGTCCACCAGTGAGGTACAGTGACACCGTTTGTTGATCTACTGCTCACGTTTGCCAAACGCCACAAATGACCTTTAATGGGTATACGTAACGGGGCGCCAACATATGCTTAGGCGTGCCCTTTTTTCGTGCAATCAAAGCCCTTTTCCGTTTGTCCGCGGGGCCATTCAAGTCGCCCTCAAAAAGAGAACTCAGGGTGAGGAGGCCAAGAGGCGAAGAGCGAGACGGAGCCGGTTTTCGTTTGGTTAAAATTAAATTCTCAGTTTACTTAGGATACATTCTTGCAATGGCATACGGATCATACTAAATATTAAATACTCGTGCCCCATTCGTATTCGTCTTGTGCACCTTTGGCGGGTCCGGGTGACAGTGGGGGGGGGGGGGGGGGGGCCCCAACA